>JAQGBT010007634.1:0-10743 GCA_034698585.1 Disparrhopalites patrizii
TAAGAATACTTTTTTGAAATTTATTTTGTAATAATAAATTGCTTTAATTTATTATGTAATAATTTTATTTTGTAATAATAATTTTTTTTAATAATTTAATTCTTAAGAATTTGAAATCTTAATATTAATTAATCTTAATTTTTTTAAAGTCAGATGTAAATATTTAAATAAATATTTAAATTTCTGTTAAAATTTTTAGCTTTTCACCACTCTATCCGGGGAATATCCCAAGTCCTTCTTCCGGAATTTCACAGGCCTCTCCGACCCCCGGGATTTACTGCAAGCACGAGAACCGGAAACGGTGATGAATTTCATTGAAAGTCTGGAGGACAATGATTGGGCAGGATTTTTACATGCCGGCTCTCAAAATTACACCTACATGAATCTTCATGCTCGAGAGCATTATTTCTCGCAACTGGACAATTTCTTTGCCACCACAGCAGCCAGTGAATTACAGGAGATCTTAGCTCTCAACTACCGTGTTCTCATCTACATGGGACAATTCGGGGGACTCGTCACTCACAAGAGTGTGGCTCAAGCCCTAAGAAATATGAATCCGGACTACATCACGGCGGACACTTGGATCTGGGAGAGGAATGGGCGTGTCCGGGGCTACTATTCCATCATCAGTAACCTCGTCCTCGTCACCGTCCGACTCTCCGGCAATTTAGGCACCATCAGCCAGCCTGAAATCACCTTAAGGATTATTAACCAATTCGTCGACAATGACTGGAAGCCCGGGAATTCTTCGGCGAGTAGTTTAGTAAAGTAAAATCACAAAACAACCATGTCCCAAATTTTGTATATATCAGATCAAAAGTATTTATTCTCCCAACATTTTTTCTAATAAATAACTTATTCACAGGCAATTACACAGGAGAGTTAACAATATCAGTTTTTCAAAATATTCACAGACAAAATAAATATTTCAAACAACATGTAAAAACAATATTTAAAAACAAAAAATGGTTTTGCGTACCATGCTTAAAAAATTAAAAATCACATTTTTTTGCATTTTGTATAATATGTTCGTATTTGAAACAAAAGGCAGTCTAAAACCAAAATCTTCCAAAATAAAATTTGGAAAAATACATAGGAAAAAAAAAATCACCAGGGACGCCACATACTATCTCTATTAGAGGAGGAATCCGCCTCAGACTTGACCATGGGCTCTACTTTCCCAATCCTCACATTATCCCTCTTCCCCTTGTCACTCTTATTACCCACCGAGAAATCCAGGGGGGAAGATCCTCCCGAGAAATTGAATCTCCCCTCAATCCCTCGACTCTCCTTGTGATTTTGTTTGAGGAGGAATTCCCCCGTCTGAGGAGCCAATGGAGGAGATGGCGGGGGTGTGGGAGGACGTCTGGGAGTATTGTAATTCCCCCTTTGGAGGTTGAATTCCAAATTGTTGGTATTGTTACTCGTCACAGTGGAGGAGGGCGTGGCATTGTTGAGGATATATCTATTATTATTATTCATGTCCCCCGCTATGGGCTGAGATCCAGGAGGAGAGATCATTCCCGGTCCAGATGATTGGGGTGGGGAGGGATGGATTCCATGAGTATTGGGGGTGACCGGAGAGGGTGGGACGAAGGGCATGGAGGGTAACGTGGAGGAGTAGCGAGGGGCGCCAAAAGCCATGGGGCCCACCTGTTGCAGCCCATTGACGCAAGCCCCCAAATGCCCAGTCAACCTTTGCTTCACCCCAGTCTCAACCCCATCTAATCTTCCCAGGTAGCGACCCACCTAAAATGTGCAGAAAAATAAATAAAAATAATTAATTAATTAATTAAATAAGGAATACATTTTGGCTTCCTTTCTCCCTTTCTTTATTCCAAGATTTTCTTCCCGTAATAATACACTGGGATAAATACATGTGCATACACAATCATGCCTATTCATACAATTTATATACCTATGTACCTATATACATATGTATATGTATACATACCTCCGTGGCACATTCGTTGAATCCATTCTTGAACCTATGTAGAACGGTGGGATCCGTGGCCATGGCAATGGCCAGTTGGTTCCTTTGTACATTCTGTAAATGTCGGACAGTCAACTCCAGGATATCCGCTTTCTCCAGCTTGGAATGTCTGGCCGGATCCTTCCTCATGGCTTCCAATAAAATCCCTTTGAGCTCATTCAAACAATTATTGATCCTCGCCCGCCGCCTCTTCTCCATGATGGGCTTGTTGCTCTGTAATTAAAGAATCACAGGGCTTTGATTAGCATTTAATTTTTAAACATTATTATTACATTTATTATTATTAAATTAAATTAATTTTCTACACATGCTCTGATGTTTTTTTGCTTTTTCCCCCCAGTTTTTTCACGCAGAAAGGGGATATTTCTCTATTTTATATGCGCCAGGTATGTATTTCTTAGGGGATTATAGTTCCCAGTACACTTTACGCTGTTTTTTTTAATATGATACATATATTATGGTAATGAGGGCACTACAATTTTTTCCCGGGAGAATATTCGTAGTCATTTGAAGTAACTAATTTAGGAATAAATAGGAACGTACCTTGCGATCAGATTTGGATCCATTTGGTCCAGAAGTATTACTAGTGATATGTTCCGACCCAAAATCTCCATCATCGTCCGAGTTATCGTCTAAGAAAGACTGCAAGGCGCTGTCCACCTTCATTTTGGGTCACAAATTAATAGCTTGTCGCGAGAATAAAAAAATCACAATTTGGTCCAAAACCCACCACACAACGAGAAGTGGGAATTCACAATTCGCCAAAAAGGCTAATCTTTTAATCCGTCCAGAGGAATTTACTCACTTCCGGCCTCGACGAAAATCAACGAAGACACTGATGAAGATGAGAGAGTGCGGGATAAGAGAAATCTTCTCTGATTCTGGGAGGTTTAGAGAGAGAGAGAGCAAGAAAGGAGCAGAAGCTCACTGGGAAGCAGCCACAAGTTGAATGAGGGAAAAAGTCTCACGCTCCACACAAGAAAATAATCATCATCATCATCATCCTTTCTCTCACATGGAAATGTGAAGCACACTATGTCGGTATGGCTCTAATAGTACGTAAAAAGGATAGGGGCTGAGAGAAGGAAAAAAACAGTGGGGATGTATAAAAATGTTGGGGAAGCATAAACATTCAACGGGGGTAATCGAGTGCAACAATGCCTTCTCTTTTTCTCTACTCTACCTTTAATAGAATCAACATGTAAGGCACACATAAACACACGGACTCCTTTTTTTTTTATAATCTCACCTGGTCGGGAGGGTCTTTACTTCCCTCGTACGCGTTCCTCTTCCTCCTCCTCCGCTCCTACCCTTCAAAAATTGCTTCACATCAGATCCTTCCCCACACACACAGGGAGATACCCCTATATATATACTAGCAAGGACTTCCCCTATGTACACATAGAGGCAGGTCTCTCCCACAGAGCCTATCAGTCCCATCATTAGCATGCATACACAGCTGCTGCTGTAACTCTGTGAAGAGAACGACTCCCGTGGGAAACTTCTTCGTGCCTGTCTGGGAAAAACAAGAGAGACATGCATGTATGCGCACTATTACACTGCTTTTTTGTGAATGACGGTGGTCAGAAGGAGAGAGAGAGAGAGAAGCAGTGAGAGAGAGCGAGACAGACAGTGAAAGAGTGAGAGAGAGAGAGAAGTTGGGAAAGGAAATGATTGAGGATGAGAGAGAGACATACGGACAGAGAGCAGAAGAGAGAGATACAGAAAGAGAGACAAAGAGAGCGAGACAGACAGTCAAAGGGTGAGACAGAGAGAAGTTGAAAAATGAAATGAAAGAGAAGTTGAGAAAGGAAATGAGAGAGAGAGAAAGAGAACGAGACAGACAGTGAAAGAGAAGAGTGAGGCGGAGAAATTGAGAAAGGAAATGAGAGAGAGAGAGAGAGAGAGAGAGAGAGAGAGAGAGAGAGAGAGAGAGAAGCAGAAGGGAGCAAAAGAGAGAGACAGAGAGAAGCAGAAGGGAGCAAATAGAGAGAGAGAGAGAGAGAAGCAGAAGGGAGCAAATAGAGAGAGAGAGAGAGAGAGAAGCAGAAGGGAGCAAATAGAGAGAGAGAGAGAGATAGAGAAAGAAGGCAAAATAGAGAGATACAGAAAGAGGGCAAAATAGACAGAAACAGAGAGGGGCAGACAGTTAAAGAGTGAGACGGGGGTAGCTGAGAAATGAAATGATTGAAAATGAGAGAGAGAGAAAGACATACAGAAAGAGAGCGAAAGAGCGAGATACAGAAAGAGTGACAAAGAGAGCGAAATAGACAGTGAAAGAGTGAGACAGAGAGAAGAAGAAGTTGAGAAAGGAAATGAGAGAGAATAAAAGGAGAGACACAGATAGAGAATTATATAGAAAGAGAGCGAAAGAGAAAATTATAGAGAAATAGAACGAAGGAGAGAAAAAGATAGAAAATGATGTAGAGAAATAGAACGAAGGAGAGAAAAATATAGAAAATGACGTAGAGAAGGAAACAGAGAGGAAGAGAGAAAACAGGGACAGAAAATGAAGAAGATACACTGACAGAGAAAGAGAACGAAAGATAGAGAAAGAGAGAAAATGACGGAGAGAAAATGGGAACAAGAAAAGGAGAGTGAATGGGTGAAAAAGATACAGAGAGAGAAAGAGAGAGAATGAGAGAAAGAGAGAGAAAGAGAGAGAGAACGAGGGAAAGAGAGAGAAGGAGGGAAAGAGAGAGAGAACGAGGGAAAGAGAGAGAAAGAGAGAGATATAATGAGAGAAAGAGATTGAAAGGGGAGAGAGAGAATAAGAGAAAGAGATTGAAAGGGGAGAGTTGAGGGGAAACATTTGTGAGGAATAAGTACGTCAAATATGTACATACATTCCCTGAAAGGGTTTATGCGGTAAAAGGTAATAATAATAAATCCGGTGCATCGGCATGCATGCATGATGCATGGGAATGCGGCAGTCCACATTGTTTTCGTTCCCACACATACGCAGACACACAGAGTACATGTCGTCGTACCCAGCAGCCAGCACACATCACATCCTTTTAATACCAGACACACATGTGTACTACATAGTGGCAGACAACTACCAAAAAAATCTTATCATTAATAATTACCTCCAATTCACAAAAGTAGGGGAGAATTCGGGGAGGGAAAAGTAGTTTTTTTTCCATGTTTTCCCTGTACGTAATGTCCCTACATAGGGAAAGGAGTAGGAGAGTTGGGATATTAATTATTTATTGTGTACATTTTATATTATATACAATGTCTTTTTTTTTTTTGCTCAAATCCTATCATCTTTGAATGGCGAGAGAGATAGAGAAGCTAACGTTTTGTTACCGAGATTTGGGATCCCTAATAATAATTATATTCTTACGTATACATGGATATAGGGGAAGGAGTAATTTTCGGAAAATTAAGTACATGAACTGGATGTCAGAAGCCTTAAAAAGAGGAAGAAGAAGGGCCTTCACGACCACTGTCTTTTACAACCGGGGTAATAATAATAATCTGGTGGAGAAGAAAGGAGGAGAGAGAGAAAAATGGTGAAGGGATCTCTCTCTCTCTTTTCTCTCTCTCTCTTTTTCTTTCTTCTCTTTCTCTCTCTCTTTTTCTCTCTCTCTCTCTCCCTCTTACCTGAAAAAGAATGATCATTATTATTATTTCCTCCTCCCCTATCTCTCTTCTTCCAATTCCCATGCACGTCATGAGCGGGCACACGGCCGAAATCACGATCTGACCGGGGCGGCTTCTCAACGTTTATAATCCGTGCCTGGCTCACTCCCCATGAAAAAAGTGTGGGTACGAGAGAGAGAGAGAGAGATTTTCTCACAGTTCTCTACAAAAAAACTCCCTCGAGATGATGAGGATGATGAGGCTTGAGAAAATGACGGGAGACCCTGAACAGGAAGGGGGAGAAAAATAATGGACTTGATGGTTTTTTTGTCTTCCTTCTCAAAAAGTCATTTCTCCCCACAAAAATTACTAATTATCATCGCACCCCCTTGAATATTCCTTGCAATCCTCCATTGGATACTTGAAAGACATGCAAAGATTTTTTTTAGTGAGTACAGTACACAGTTTTTAAAAAAAAAATTAAAAACACAAAAATTTAAAAAAAATACATTTGGAGTGTGTTATACAATTCTGTACATATGTATATGAAAAATGGTCACGTCCTCACAGATATAATGGAGAAGCCTTTATCCGATTATATGCCCTGACCCTCAGAGGTCAGATTCCTCCTCATTTCTTTTCACTCTGATCTTCCCTTTGTGGCCAAAGCCTTGATTTTGAAGATTTGGATCATTAATCTTATTGCAGGCAGGCGTAGTATAAAAAATTAAAAGAAAGCTCCCCAATGAGCACTTGGGAGAATACACGTCATATATGCGGTATGTACCCGTACATATGGCCAGGAAATAAGGATGGGAAGGTTGGGCACGTGAGTGGGTATAAAACTTTTATAACTCCATTGTTTTCCAATACGTGATTTAATTTCCACCATTGTTCTCCCATCCCTACCAAATACTTGCTAAAAAATATGGTTCATAGCAAATATTTCATAACAAGAAAAAAATTCAGCCCGCATCGATATTACTATTTAGTAATAACAGAAAAAAAACTCTTTCCAGGGCCCATTAATCTCCATTGCAATACGTTCATGGGTGAGGCGGATGGATCCAAGTGGGGCGGAGGGAGAATCTTATGAGGTGAGGAAATGTGATTAAAAAGACTCAGGAAATACTCTTTCTATAAAGAAGGGGACTTGAGGAGGAGGAGGAGGAGGGATGAATTGGATGAATTGGATCAGAAAAATATAAATAAAAAAATATATACGGGTCCAATCATCTGTATGCGCGACGGGACCCACAGGAAGGAAGAAAAGGAAGTTGGCAGGTGGAGTACGAATGTCGCGTGGGGAAGCTCTTCTCTCTCGGAATTCCACTTGGAGCCCCGCGTATATACATATACCGTTTTAAGCCCCACTATTACGTCCGTACTCCCGTCCCACTGTCTCTCATTTTCCTCTTCACCTCCGCCTTCTATACTACCCTTATCTAAAAGGTATTCAAGGCTATACAATGGTGTATAGGCGACGGAGAAAGAAAGAGCGAGAGAGAAGAGAGATAAAAAGAGAGAGAGAGAGAGCGAGAGACAGCAAGAGAGAAATTGAGAGAAAGAGAGAGAGAGAGCAATAGCGAGAAAGAGAGAGAGAGCAAGTGAAATAGAGAGAGCAAGATATAGAAAGGGAGAGAGAGCGAAAGAGAGCAAGAGAGAGAGAGAAAGAGAGAGCATGAGAGAGAAAGAGAAAGAGACAAAGAGAGAGAAAGGGAGGGAAAGAAAGAGAGAGCAAGCGAAAGAAAGAGTGAGAGCAAGAGAGAGAAAGAGAGAGCAAGTGAGAGAAAGAGGAAGAGAGAGCAAGAGAGAGAAAGAGAGAGAGCAAAGAAATATTTGGCGGAGTCTCTGCGGTTTTTTCTGCTTCTCTGCCTCTCTCTTCTATCTCGCATCCTCTCTCTCTCTCTCTCTCTCCCTGTGATTATTTTGCTCTACTAACGAAGCAGATATTTCAGTGGGGGTGAGCCGTAATGTCAAGGTTTTATAGCGATGGTCCCATCCTCCGTATGTATCTATGTGTTGGTTAAATTAAAAGCCGTATTGAGCTTTACCCCCCTTGACTTTTGAAATGGTTCACTGTGGGTGGATATACGGGAGATATAAAGGAGGTTGTTAAAGAGGGTCTTCTGTAGAAAAAATTGGTGTAGCTTCCATGTCCCGTGAATTGTTGGGGTTAAATGCGGGGGAAAGCTCCCTCCTTCCTCCTGCTACATCCAGGGAAGACCAGACTCCTAAATGCATGAGTATAGTCACAATCCCAAAAGAAATGCTTTCTGTCCTTCTCATTTCCTTTCTCTCCCTTCGTAAGCTTTCCCTTGACTTTGTGTCTTTCTCTGAAAAGTTAAATAATTGAGCAACTGGTGGTGGGACAAGGAGTAACTTTGAGTGGTTTCAGTCCACAAGTCTTGTGGAATTACAATCACATGTCCATCTTCCCTGAAAGATCCTCTCCTCCCGGATTCTCCCTCTCCCTTAGCTCTTCTAACTCTTTCCTCGGGATCTCCCAATGGTCTCATTTCTCCCCGGTAACTCTTCTCCGAAACATCTCTCGTTTTCCTTTCTTCCTAACAAACTATGGTCT
This sequence comes from Disparrhopalites patrizii, assembly GCA_034698585.1. Lineage (NCBI taxonomy): Eukaryota > Metazoa > Arthropoda > Collembola > Symphypleona > Sminthuridae > Disparrhopalites > Disparrhopalites patrizii. The sequence continues at coordinate 8,166 of JAQGBT010007634.1, forward strand.
CTCCATTATCAATTTCTCTCCTGTTTCTTTAGCCTTCCTTTTTCTGATATGACTCCTTTTTAAAATAAATTTCTATTTTAGATTTTCCCACGCAGATGTTTCCTTTTCTTTCATTCTCCCCCTTTTGCTCTCTTAATTAGTCCTTCGTGTCGCTCTCAACCTGACCATCTTCTTTCCCTCTATTTGATCCTTCTCTCACATCTGATCTTCTTATATTTTTCCAGCAGATAATTGTAATCTCTTTTTCCTCCTTTGATTTTCTGTATCTGTATCTCTCTCCCTCTATCTCCTTTGTATTCTTCTCTCTCTTTTCCTGATATGCCTCTCTCTTCTGCGGCTCCTCTCTCTGTCTCGTTTATTCCTTTCTCGCTTCCAGAGACTCCTCTGCCTTTCTCTTCCTCAGATTTCTCTCTTGTCTTGATCTCTGTCCATCTTCGCGAGATTCCTCTCTCTCTTCTATGTATCTCGCTCTTCCTGAAATTCCCCTCTCTCTTCTTCATATCTCACTCTTCCTGAAATTCCTCTCTCTTCGTGAAATCTCCTTCTCTTAGTGATATCTCCCTCCAACTGAGATTTCTCTCTTTCTCTTCCTGATATCTCGCTCTTCCTGAGATTTACTCTCTCTCTTCTTGATTACTCGCTCTTCCTGAGAGTCCTCTCTGTCTCTGTTCGTGATATCTCGCTCTTCATGAGATTACTCTCTCGATCTCTTAGAGATATCTCACTTTTCCTGATATTCCTCTGTCTCTTTGTGATATCTCACTTTTCCTGATATTCCTGTCTCTTTGTGATATCTCGCTCTCTTAGTGACATCTCGCTTTTCCTGATATGCCTCTCTCTCTCTCTTCTGGATATCTCGCTCTCATCGTAATCTCTCTCCCTCTCATTCTCTACCCTGCTGAGATTTATATATTCTTGATATCTCTCTCTCTTTCCGAGATTCCTCTTTTGTGATATCTAGTTCTCTTGTGATATCTCTGTTCTTGGTAGTCCTCTCCATCTTATATTTTTCGCTCTCTCTCTGATTTCTTAGTTTTCATTTGTCTCTCTTCATGATTCTCTCTCCTTTCAATTTTCATCTGTTTCTAATTATTCGGACTCTTGGATTTTCAAATTTCATCCCGATCTCTTTTCCTGATCTCTCTCTCTCTTTCTCCGGCATCCTTTCCCCGTCTCCATCCTTTCCCTACCTGGCCCCTTTCAAATGTTGATTCTCCTCCATTCCCTTGTAACTTGTCCTCTCCCTTTCGATCCGATAAGTCACTTTCTAAGGAGAACGGAACTTTCGCTTTGATGATTCTCTCTCTTTTGTCCACTCCCTTTCAATTGCCTTCTAATTCTAAATCTTGGTCGCATCTTTCCAAGCCTAAAAGAAGTACTCCCTGTCATGCATCGTCTCTTAAGCGAATTCGTACATAAATTCCCTCTCACTGTCTCTCTCCATCTTGGCGGTGTTTCTTGAGGTTCACCCAACGTCATTGCATCAGAATGTGTCTACTCGGTGCACTTCTTCGTACCTTTTAAAAGTGTAACAAGAAAAAAAAAACCCGGGGAAAAAGAGGGAGAGAATGGGAGGAGATTGTGAAACTTAATCCTTTCGGGTTATTTTTTTCTATCTCTCTCTCTCTAACATCCTCTTTGCCATCGGTGTAAACCGTCTTTGGCTTCTTCCATAAAAGCTGAGTTTACAAATGCACTTACTCACTGCCACACACTTACAACATATGGCAGAATGGTCACGGTCCTCCTCCACACAAATTGTTCAGCTTGGGTTACTTGATAATTTCCTCTAATCAAAGTAAATACATATGGCATGATCTGGTAATTGTAAATGGAGACTATGGAGAGCAAACGGGGGAATAGCCTCTGTATACATATGTCTTATACATATGTCCTATATTTGTATATACATATGTACATACATCTATCCTCGTGTGTGACTCGGAGATTATACTCTCTCAAGGAATAAGGAGAGAAAAAAATATTGAAGTACTCCCACTCACAATCTATGGTAATGGGTAAATAGTCGAAGACGTCAAAGTACCACTATATCCCCTTTTTTTTGGAAATGTATCCTACACTGGAGGGAGAGTGGAAGGTGGAGGAATTGGTTGCGTGCTCAAGCAAGGTAAATCATACACTTCCTTTTACCCCATACCCGTATAAGATACATTGGCATTAAAGCACCGGGGAAATGTTCGGCAGAAGGATCTACGAGTATAAAAGAATAATTGCGAAAATTGTTGCACTTTGTCAGGCCATGAAGGAATGAGGAGGCTTTTTTTTTCTTCCGTTAACCACGCAAAGAAGAGAGAGAGAGAAAGAAAAAAAAAGATGCGGAAAGAGAAAATTTGGTTGAAGAGAAGGCTTAATGGCAAGTTAAAGGACAGCGGACATTGTCATTTGTCTTTTTGCATCACAGAACATTCAAATTGACTATTCCCTCAGGAGGTGGGCATATGTGTAGAAGCATCTGCTACTTTACTCCTTGTGTGTCTTTTCGTCTCTCTCTCTCTCTCTCTTTCTCTCTTTCTCTCTTTCTCTCTCTTTCTCTCTCTTTCTCTCTCTTTATTTCTCT
>JAQGBT010007635.1:0-10742 GCA_034698585.1 Disparrhopalites patrizii
TCGGGTTGTTTTGGATTTTGACCAATCCGACTACGGGATACGTAAGTACACTCTAAACAACGCTACCACATTCAATATTATTGTCGTCCGATGGCGGATAAGGAACACATGGCTGGTTTTATTAGTCTACCCGCCCATCCTTCAGCCAAACATACGGGCATTAAGGCGTATCTGAATATCCCAAAAAGCAGTAGCTTGTAGGGGTTTTAAACAATGCTGAGCAAATCCAGCTGGACAAAACTAAAATAAAACGCGCTTTCCGGGTATCAAAAAACCCGGGTAACAAGATCGGACGCGGTTTTCTTCCGACGTTTAAGGGCAATTAATCAAGCTGAGTTCAAAAAAAGCAATGAGGGTTCGAAAAAACACGGAAAAATATTGAATTATGCATAAGCAATTGGTTTTTCATTAACGCCCAGTGAATGATGCATTGAATATGATCTTTTTTAAAACATAGGGATTTTGAAGGGGATCCGAAAGGCCCAGAACACTGAAATTATTTTCGGTGGTTCCAGAGTGCCTCAGAGCAGAATCATTCAGTTAAAACCAAATTAGAATGCAGTTCCCGGGTATCGAAAAAAATCCGGGTAACAAGATCCGTGGCGGATTTTTTCGGACTTTTAAGGACAATTAATCATGCTGATTCCAAACGTTCGAAGTAAAGCTGAAAAATGTATAATTCCGCATAAAACTAGATTGTTAAGGCAATAATAAACGCCCAATCGATGCATGCATTGTAACATGTTAACGTATCGACAGCCCAAAAATGCCTAATGTGTACAAAAACTATGACTAATACAGTCAAACTCTTTTATAATCTAATATGTGTTGTCTAAAAATACATCAACATCTTCAGGTAGATTTCTTCCAGAAAATACCAAAATTTGCAAAAATTTGTATTCACAAATTTTTAATCTCTAACGGTTACATTTGTAATGATTCAAATAGAATAGGTTTTTCTGATTTGCAAAATCAACATGAGTGGAGATAGCCAATTATAGAAAATATTCAGCGCATTATGAGTTTTGAGGTTTGATTTCCGACTGTCGACGCCACTGACCTTCTCTACTTCGCGCTAAAGTAAACAATTAAGTAAATTACGTATATTGTAGGTGAAAGTGTTATGCTTACATTGATACCTTACATTGAACTTTCTCTTTTTTAAATGAAGAACTAACTTCACATGTACCAACGACGATGCGCTCCATCTAGAAGCCAAAGTTTAAATTATCGCAATGTAAAAATCTATTAGGTGAGTCGTCTTTCTAGTTCCTAATCAAATGTATTTTAGTTTTTAGCAAAAATATAGCCGTAATGTGAATATTTCACAACTTGTGTGTAACCGTGACTACCGAATTGCCATGACGTTTCTTTTCTCTTGCTTTGACATTTTGTACTCGTCGTTTCCGAGCACGACGCACGTATGGACGCAGACCTCTTCGCTTCCGGGTCACCCTTGTCATCGATTTTTTTAAGTGCCTGTTTTACATATACGAAAAACGCTAATAAATATCCTTACAGAATTTGAAAGTAAAAACAGGCTTCTCGCCACATGTTATCCACATGAAATATGAATTACTTGTCTGTTTGGATGTTACTTTATAATTAGAAACGGCAAAACTGCAGAAACAATTGCTTTGTGATGAATCCAAATATGTGCTCGTAGTGGACTTACTGGTTTGTTGGAAGTTCCATCATCATTCATTGAACCTATTGTGTTCCCGTCTCGACTATTTCCCAAGCCTGCGTGTTGACAAGATTCTGCAGAGCGCCCGGCGGTCGCGTCGTCCTTGTGTTTCGACAAACCCTGGGAACCAAGTAAACATAGTGACTGATGTTTATTAAAAACTCATATATAATATTTCGAATGCGCTGATTTTACTTCATGGGGATTTACCTTATTACTCGATGATGGGCGTTCGTAGGATGTAGTCGTAGGTACCACGATCGAACTTGGTAACACAGGTATGGCCCGAAGATCCAAATCTTCATTGGCTTTGAAGAAACGCTCTACAGTGTCCTAAACAAATAAATTGTTGTTTAGGTTTTTTAAGTTGCAGTTGTGCATATGTTATTTTTGAGATTTAAGACATTACACTACGTTCGAGTAGCGTAATGTAGTAGGCAGTAGGTACCCAAAATTGTGCAAACCAATTAAATCTCAAACGCGTGAATTTAGAGTATTTAGTACGCGTGAATTTCGAGCTTGTTAGTACCTCGAGTACACGAAACCGCTGCAAAGAAAAGCGAACCCAGTCCTTAGGCTGTGGATAGAGTGGTTTGAACCTCTTGTAAATATCTGCGCATACAATTAATAATAGAAAATATTTCATATGCGACAATCATAAATAGTCATAGTTTTTGTAAATGCTCATAAATAAATAATAACGATTAACATCTGACGGTGAAATCATCCGCTCTTATGTGAGATTTAGTGAAGATCTACTCGTTAATGCAAAATCAATGAGAATCCTTAGACTTCAGTATACGTATCTAGTGTACGATAATTAAATGTTTATGGAGCCAACAGAAAAACTGTGTTCTACTACTTAATGGTAATTCCTCGTTATGGAACGGACAGCTAACACCTTTCAAAATACATACCCTGTTGAATTAGCAACTGGTTGCCCGAGTAAAATTGAGGATATTTTTTATACTCTCCGAAATCGACTTTATCTTGTCTCCCGTCCTAGCCGACTCCCTCCGCGGAAATTACTTTCCATCGATGAGCGCTGCTAATCTCATTAGGAATACTCCGTCAGAAACCTTAGCATCCAAATCAGGATCATTTGCTCCCAAATGTTTGCAAACAATTTTGAAACTATCACAAACATTTGACAGTGTTTTCGAAAAATATGTTGAAAAGCCGGTCGCAGAACAATACCGGAACTTGTACAATTTAGATGTGCCTGCGTTTGCAATTTCGTCCACCATTGTTTTCAGATTTGGGGTCTGATGCGCATTTTGATTTTGTTGTATTTCTTAACAACATCAGAAAGCGTCTGCAGAACGTCTTGGAATAATTTTTCTCCAAACTCGCATTCACCTTCTCCTTCCGGGAGTCCTTTCCTGCAAGTTCTGCAATGGAAAAATAAATTTGAGCGGACCTTATTATGTAAACTGCATAATATGCCAAAACGCTACACACCGATGATGTGTCCTGGATCATGTACGAAAGTGTACTGATTTGCATTCTCTTGTGGAACATCCAGCATTTCCAGGAACTTGTGGTTCACCCCAAGCGGAAGATATTGTCCATCAAACACCATGTTCTTTACCCGGTCCCGTATTTCGGTTTTGTTCGCAAATACTCTAATCAGTGCATCTACAATTGACTCGGTGACGGCTATACCTGTGCCTTCCTCCAAAGGTGTTGCATCCAGTATCACAATCTTGTGTTCAGATTCGTCGACAAAAGATGGTCCAATTAAATGGAGATTAAGATGTTTGTAGGTTTATTTATCTAGATGTTAAAAGAAAAACTGCATAAGTTAATTGATATCGTATTCCATACAAACGATTAATAATAGCCTCTCGCGACAAGCAAAATTCCGCACCAGTTCTCGGGGAAAGTTCGATGAATGATTAATACTTCCAACGGCGACTCCCTGCGACCTTGCGGATGCGACTTCGCCAGACAAGAGAGAATAAGGCAAGCCATTCCGAACGCACTTGTACACATCCATGGCTAAATTCATTCCAATTTGTTTTATTGTGGGATCTGTTTCCACTGGATCTTTTTCAGGATTCCAAATAAATGCAGCACTCTTATGTTGCAGAGTTCCAAAATTATGTTTAATTCTCCGCCGAAAATCTTGCCAATCTTGGGGCCGCGATTTTGTCATCGGCTTGTGTTCTACGTTAATACCATCAAGATGACACGGAATGCTGCGGAATCCTTCTTCTCCGATCTCAAATAAAGCTGTAAATTCAGCAGTGTTGATATAATCGTCATGTTTCTCTTGCACAGTTTGCGACAATGATGGTGCTGCAACTATATTGATGTTTGCACTTGCAACTGTTTCCACTTGGTACATTTGATCTGCACATGTTATACTATCTTCCAAACGAGCCAACTGTATGACCCTTTGACATTCACATAGTGTTTGCTTTCTGGTACCACGTATCACTTCTGGTTCGTCTTCAACGATAAGGTTTGTTCGACATGCGTCATTTTTATTTGTATTTGATGCAAACGTAGACAACGTAGAACGGTTTTGGTGTGCATGTGTGGATTACTGGGTTCCTGTTGTTTTAATGGCTTCATCAAATTGATTGCCCTCATTTACTTGTTTTTTGTGTCTCATATGCAGTTCATCTTGTACCTCTGTCTGCTTTACGTTTTGAATTTTACGTAGTGCCTTTTCGGTTTGCAAAGCACCACTGTCTTCGATTATTTTTACAAAGCGTTCCACGTTCACATTTTCGGGATCAAGCAGAAACGCGAGTTCTTCTTCTCGTCGCTGCGAGTTACGCTTCCCGATGAATTTACGTGTAGGTGCTCCTTTTTTACTTGCATTTTTTAGTCTGTTCGGCTTCCTTCTTGGCTTTCCTATGTTGTTTCTTATGTTTCTTTCTTTTTTCTCCAGGTCCCACTGCTTAATTCTTTCTTCAGTTCGGAGGTAATATTTACCTTTTCCAAGGTACAAATTGCGGAAGTCGTCTTCTGGTATATATTCTTCATTTGGTAAATGAATGATTGGTTATTTGTACACTCGCCAATGCAATTCTTCTTGCTCGTATTTTGCCATTTTTTGGGCTCGCTTCTGTGCAGCGGCAGCTTGCTTTTTCTTTGCCTTCTTTAACTGACACGCTATTTTTCTTAATGCTGAAACGCATAACATTATGCCTTTGTGTAGATCAGTTGCCATGACATTCCGGGGTTGTTGCTTTATTCGTGCCCACTTTTCTCTTTGTGCCATAATCACATTCTCTGCTTCTACCTCGAGTCGGATATTTCCATACTTCTTCTTCATGTGTGCTTCGTGTTTACGTGTTGGAATTCCTCTGGAAACATTTCTTCTTTTGTCATATTTTGTAGTTATACTCTAAATACTTTCTGCCGCTAAATACTCCTCGTATAAGCTTTTGTATTCATAGTTTTCTACCTGTAATTTGGATTTGTCCATGACGCTGATGTTTTTGGATACGGGCGATTTTGGTTGCTCCGTAATAACGTCTTCCATCGGTGCTATAAATGCACTTTCAGCACTTCGGGATGAAGATTTTCTTTTAGTTTTGCTACGTTCGCGGCAAGGCCTCCATATTTCTAGAAACAAATTAAGAAGTGCAAAGAACGTTTTTAATATTACTGTTCTTTTCTTTTCGATGTTTCTTTTCTAATTTCCAGAAATTTTAGGAGGATAAAATGAAAAATCAGTTGAGATTAAATATCGAAAGCATTGTTGCTGCTTTCCGAGATAGTCGAAAGTAGTAGAATAATAACAACAGTAGAAATAGTAATAATAGTTATTGTAGAATGTAATAGAAAGGATCCTACAACTAGTACATGTTTCCAACATTTCGCTTATGTAGTAGACAAAAGCATCAATAAAACGTTTGCAAAAACAAACCCTCAGTTTACCTAATAGTTCGATATTTTAGGAGCCCATGTTTTTATCGGAGTCGTATGCATTGTTATGAATCACACGACAGGGACTTGTACAAACGAATGAAACATGTATTGCTAATTTTGCGAATTCCACCGAAACAGAGCTCCACTGAACCTTTACAGGTCCTTCAAAGCAACTGTTCCATGGAAACTCGGTTACGTAAGTCAAAAGCGGTTACGTTGAAATTAGGGAAAAACCATTTTGTACACGATAATGATGCATTAAGATTCATACGAATGCTTACAAACGAGTGCAATAATCACGGGGTTCTAGTACGTATGTAGAATTTTCAGCTATATTTACATTTTTATTTGCAATTATATGCAGTCGAAAACCAACGTTGAGATGATTTTCATATTCTCAAGTGCTACGCCTGAAAAGGATATGCAGACAAGATGAATATTTTGCAAAAGAAGCATTAATAATGTAACATTCTTTTTTTTACATACTATCCAAAACGGTTAGTAGAATCTGCTATACGAAGAGCTAAATTCAAATCTAGAGAATGTCTGAATTATACACAAGAAAGGCCTCAATGTGATCGTATACTATTAATATTAGATTTTACCTCAATAGCAACGCTATAGTCGACTTTCTCTAATATTCTTCGGTATAACCTATTCTTCGGATCTTCCTCGGTATAACCAAAAATCGTTATAGACAACACTAGTAGTGCATCTGTTAACAATTAGAGAAAGCTTTTGAGGGAAGCAATTTCTACCACCGTTACAGAGATAAAACCGTTATCAGGGAGACGGTCTGAAGAGATGCAACTGTAATCCCTTTTTCCCTAATCCCCAACTTTTTTAGCAGGGCTCATAAACTGGAATGAAACATGATGCGTAGAGTAAGCCAAAAGCTCTAAAAGCACCAAATCAAACAGGTCATTTTAGACCTTGGATAACTAGGATAACCTGGATAATCATCTGGGATAATTAGACATTTTGACTATTCGAATTCTGATAAAAAATAAAGCACTAAAAGCATTAGCACCAAAAGTACTTTTTTGGGAGAAAGCACTACTTATAAATTAACTAATTTAACTAATTTAATTTTTAACTAATTTAGGCATAAGCACGCGCCAGATTGGTTCGCTTTATTTAAATGATTAACTTTTATCTCCAAATTTACAATTAATAAAAAAGTGGAGGGCCCCTGATAATTTTTCGTAACCATTATTTTGATAATTAAATACAAGTATAATGTAATTAAATAGGCCAATTTTTTCATTAACGACTTTCTAGCAAAACAGCAAGGGGTCTCTTAAAAAAATTGGTTAGGTCTCAGCCCTCGGCCCCCACGTGGTTTATGCCCTGTGTGTAGAGTTAAAAAAATCAAATTTTCAAGGAGAAGCATGGCTATATGTGAACGATGTGTATTTTGCACTATAATATTTGCTATAGGCAATCATATTTGAAGATGTTGAAAAATGTTTGTAGGGAAAAAAGTAAAAATAGCTTATTCGCACCAAGCAAATTTGTAAATTTCACCACCTCCGCGGTGCCACGAAAGTGCTAGCGACATTAGCAATCTTCTGAGTTTAAAAAACAACCGCAGAAAATATGTTGTAGAAATATACTCCTCACAAAAATTGGTAGAAGCAAAGCTTTTTAAAAATAAAGCATAATTTTTCCGTAAAATAAAGCACCTTTTGGAATGCTCTAAGGATGCGTTTGTCTTCCTAGTTTAATTTTCTAATAATCCCTGTTGTTGCTTACTAGTAAAGACCACACAAGCATGCCTATATGATCATATATACCGCACCAACCACACTAATGCGAAAAACAAGGAGACGACTGAACGATAAATATTTTTAAGGGAAGCATTTTTGGCTGGCATCACATATGCACAGTTAGAAGAGGAATTCCTTTTTTCGTCGGCGACGCCCTCTGCTTTCCATACGCCCTTCTTACTCATGTAAGCCGGAAGGAATAGTGATTTTGATACATTATCAGTATTCGAAAATTATTTCGTCATGTTGCTACTTCCCGTCTTCCGGGAAAATGTTTTTGCCAAATGAAAGCATTCCAACAATTAATTTTTTCTATTGGCAGTAATTCAACTATTTCATCCGTAAATGAGACGATATTTTAAAAACCAGTTGAGGAATTTTGTCTATACTTTAATATACATATGATGCAAGATTGCATTTAAAGCAATGTTTTAATAGTATGCTATTTGATCATGTTACCTTAATATGGTGAACTCCATTGTTTCGTCTAGAAAACAATGCAGAAAAATTAAATACAATTTTCCACATCATTAATACGCGCAAACGGCTCCTTGAAACAGCAATAACACACTGGTGGTTTATTGAATGGTCCTTTCGTACTTAAGTACTGTTCGAATTTCCGGTATTAGTCAAATAAAACGATATGTATAAACCTACAATTGAACTGTAAAAACTCTCGTTAAAAAGTGCATTTAAAATATACATTCAAGGACCGAAATGTCTCGTTCGCATAAGTGAATGGCAACGAGTTCTTCGAAAGTAGTTTTTGACAAACGTTTTGAAAGAGCTAGCCAATTAATTTCACATACAAACGAATGTACCTACGCGTAAAAACTAAATGTTTTCTAATCACAGGTACTTGAAAAATTCCTTTGGTTTATATTAAGACAGTTTTTGTTAGATAACCGAAAGAGATAGTCAGATATTCTCTGGTGTGTGGAACTGATTTGAAATACTAAGATTTGTATATAGTCTTATATACTTTTTCCCCTCTTTTTGGCAGGGCTCATAAACTGGAATGAAACATGATGCCCAGTTTAATTTTTTAATAATCCCTATTGTTGCTTACTGGTAAATGCCCATATAAAAGTATCACACATACATGTATGCCTATATTTTCATATATATTTTTTATAAATATATATATACAACAGACCGACTTAGACACGCTGATGTGAAAAAGGAGACAACAGAATGGCAAATTACTCATATCGGAAGAAAGCTTTTATATGTATACATGTTATCCTAAAATTTTTTAAGGGAAGGATTTTCGGCTGCTATCAAATATGCACAGTTGTAAGGAATGAATTTTTTTACTCTTTTGCGTCGTCGACGCTCTCCCTTCTGTTGGCATTTTCGCCTTCTTCCCCATGTAACCGGGAGCAATGGGGAGATGCCATTTCTTCCCGGGGATAGTTTCATGTCTCTCTTCTCTCTCTGTTTGACCTCTCTGCGTCTCTGTTTTTCCACTCGTCGTCTCTCTTTCTATTTTCCCCTCCTCGTTTCTCTCTATTTTTCCTCTCCTCGTTTAACTTTTCTCTGTTTCTCTCCTAGTCTCTATTTTCTCTCTCAATTTTTCCTCTCCTCATCAAAATTTTGTCTCTGTTTCTCTTAGCGTCTCTCGTTTCTATGGCTTATCTGATCCCCCTTTTCTCTTTATTATTTCTCTCCATTTTTCCTCTAACCTCGTCTCCGTCCTCCCTCCAATCTACTTTTTCTATGTTGTTCTCTAGTTGGTTTAACTACTGTTTCCATTTGTCTTTGTTTTCCATTTTCTCTTGCTTGTGATGATATCATCCATCCAGTCTTATTTTTCTAATTTTGTCTTCGCGACTCTCATTAATTTCTTTCATTTTATTTTCTTCACGTATATCCCTTGACTCTTCACTCCTTTGACTCACTTCAGTTTCGGTATTTTTTCTTAAGGTTACCGTTTTCTTCATTAATTATTTTTTTGTCTCCCTTTGTTATGTCCGTCGGAATTCTGTGCTTGATGTCTTCCTGTTTCGCTTCTGCATTTACTTCTCGTTTCTCTCCTATTTTGTGTCTTCCTCGGGTCTCCGTTACTTTTAAAAGTGTACTAAAAATCATGTTCATGTACCGAAATGTGCAACTCTCGGTCGTCTAAGTTGGTAATTCCGTTGGTTTATCTTAAGACAGTTTTTGTTACGTAACTGAAAGACTGAAAGTCAGATATTCTCAGATGTGAGCGGAACTGATTTGCAATACAATCGACTATCTATAACGGTTCTGTTTAAGTTTCTCTCTCCTCCCCGTCTCAAGGCATCGCTCGTTTATCTTTCCAAGCCCATTATTGCCAAAATCGCTTAAGCATGTATTTTCGATGCCAACAGACGTGCCACATCTCCCACGTTTATAGTGACGGGTTTGTTTTTGGTATTGGAACGCGTTATTTATGAGAAAAAGGAAGTATAAACGGACCGACGTCCGAATATAGCACAGGAACGTATGTAGTGAGTGTAATATATACGCTTTCCGCCAGCATAGAGGGTGAGACGGAAAGACGGTAAAAGATAACTGAGTCAAAACAATTGGATAACAAATCCTGGCCTCGTTATCTCTTCCACCACATTTTTTCTCCACTATTCTCGATTGTTTGTTTATATTTAGTATAAATTTCCTCCATGAACTGTTTTCAGTCATAAGACGAGTGTATATGTATAGGATACAGTTGTATGTTGTGGTCCACTCTCTCTTTACCACTGTTTTTCTCTCTCCATCAGTCTAATTCTTTCTTCATCACTCTTTCTCTCCATATCTCCGGAAGCAATGAGAGGGAGGAGAGAGGCAGCAAAAACAAGTACAAAGGAAAGATATTATGCATACATATACATATTAAAAAAAATTAATTGAATTTGATATAAATTGAAAGCGTATTTTTTCTGTATGCATTTTCTATATGCAGTGTTTTGTGGAATTTTTTTGCATTGCTTATGGTATGGTTATTGCTCTGCTTCGGAAGAATATTAAAAACATTTGTAATAAAAAGTGGATCTAATGAATCAAATTTTAGTTACATTTAATGAACTGATTTACATCTTGAATGGAATTATTTGATTCGATTCATGGTTTCGAATTAAATCAAATTTCTAAGTATTTGAATTAAATCGAAAAATTCAGATTCATAATCGAATCGATGTCACCCCAACTTGGCAGTACACCCTCCTGGTGAATCCATCAAGAATTTCCCTTTGCCAGTGTCAATATGCCAAATGACAACTCCGCTGTCTTGCTTACAGCGTACGGGGGGCGGGTGGGGGTGAGCCAACAATACGCGTCCCTACAATAATTTATTGCAATTATTGAATGTGGTAGCGTTGTTTAGAGTGTACTTACGTATCCCGTAGTCGGATTGGTCAAAATCCAAAACAACCCGA
>JAQGBT010007636.1:0-10740 GCA_034698585.1 Disparrhopalites patrizii
TCTTTCTCTCTATCTCTCTCTTTCTCTCTATCTCTCTCTTTCTCTCTATCTCTCTCTATCTCACTTTTAATCTTTCTCTGTTTTCGTCTTTCTCTCTCTCTCTCTCTTTTAATCTTTCTCTATTTTCGTCTTTCTCTCTCTCTTTCTCTCTACCTCCATCTTTTTTCTCTCTCTATTGTTTTTTCCATCTTGCTCTCTCTTTCCATCTCTCTTTCCCTGTCTCTTTCTTTCTCCCTTGCTCTCTCTCTTTCTCTGTCTGTCTCTCCCACTCTTTTCCACGCTCACTTTCGCTTCTCTTTCTCCTCATTCTTCCCCTCTCTGTCTCTCCTTCTATTTTCCCCTTTCCCTCATTCTACCTCCACTAACTTTTTTTCTCCCTTGCTGTCCCTCTCGCTGTAGATGCCCCGGATTCATGTGCCCTTCCCACTTTTAGCCCTATCACTAACTTGCCCTCGCTTCCTCTCTATTATGGTATTTACTTATGATGAAAAAGTAATTATATTGAAGCGCGTGCCTCGTCATGGGTGAGTCAAAAATTGCATGAAGCATGCTATACCGAAGATGAAAAGGACTGGGAGAAGTTTTCAACATTCTAGTAGTTAGTTGAGACGGGGATAGTGAGAGAGAGCGGAACGGCGAAAGGGATCCAAAATGAGGCTCTTTTATGATGTCCTACGCTCCGGCACAAGGTCATGCATGCACTAAATAGGTTTGAAAGAAAAATCTCACAACCACTGATGATGAGAGAGTGTGGGATGTGAAGCCCACCATGAGCTTCTTTTTCTTCCCGTAGTTAAAGCAATTACGTAAATGGTTAGTAAGTAATGGGTATGTGATTTCTTTCTTAACTTAATTCAAGGTGCAAAAAAAAACTTTTTTTTCCCTTCTTCAAAAGCTCAATCACCCATAGAAAGATTGGAGGGGGAAGGGAATAGGGAAAAAAGGACATGTGCGTGCAAAATAGTTTTTTATTAAAGTGTAACATAATTAATAACGTTGTCGTTTCCTCACACGTTTTGACAGGTCCAAAGTTGTAGTTTTTGCCTCCATCTCTCTCTCTCTCCGTTTTGCTCACTTTTTTTTTTAACTATCCCCTGCTTTTTTCTTCACCCCAGAATTTATCATGTGAGTATAAAATTTCACAAGAGGAGCAATTAATTATGTGTGCAGAGAAATGAGATGATGATGGAGATATAAAGTTTTTTGAAACCAAGTACTGTGTCGTCGGGGAAGAATCATATGTAACCATCTCCACCGAAGGCTAATTCATGAAGTGATCATCTCCGTTTTGTCTCTGTGCATAAAGTAATCAAGTGCATTGAAAATCAAATGGATGCCAACAATTTAACAATGAAAATTATTTTGTATAATTAATATTCAATGGTGGTCGGGCTGGTGTCTGTGCTATACTACACAGTAGACGCGACTGTAGTGGTAAAAAAAAAAATTAAAAAAAATTAATTTATATAAATTGATTCGTGAGTATATAGAATCCTAATTAAAATTTCTCATGATCTTCATTTTGAAAAATGGATTCAATTTTTTTTTTGTTTTAATTATTTTTTGGAGATGATTACTTACTGCACGCAAGAAAAATTGAGATGATCATTTGGTGAATTAGCGCCCGGCGGAGATGATTGCATATGATTCTTCACCGACGATATACATTATACACTTTCCGTGTTTATTATTATTGCCATCATGATTATGATCATTTCATTACTTTCACATAAGTCAGAGGAGAACGATGGTGGCATAACAAAAAGGCATCAAATGTACATATAGTAAAAGTAAGTAGTAGTATAAATGGGTGGTTGAATTTTTTTTCGGGGTAGTAAAAGGCATTTCGCTATATATTATATATATATTTGCCCATTTCTCTATTTCGCTGTCTGTCTGTCTCTGTCTTTCCCTTTTGACTGGGATAGGATTGAACAAGATAAATTAAGATGTAAGTATTTTAGTATTAAAGGATCAATGGGATATTGGAGTAGGCAAATAATAAAATGGTAGTGGTTAAAATTAGTGTGAGAGCTCCCATTGCATGGCGGGTCCTCCCGGGGATGTCCCATATGTAGCGTCGGGGAGGACGTGCTTATTTTTATTTACCTTTCAGCCCTACTGACAATGCTATGGAGCCCAGAGGGAGACAGAGACAATGGAAGGGAAATAATAAAAAAAAAATGGCTAGGTATACCTACATATTTTGTACGTGATTGGAAGGTATAAAAAATAGAATGTGATTTGAATTCGATTTTTTTCTCCCGAATTGTTTCTCTCTCTCTCTCTCTCTCTCTCTCTCTCACTTTCTCCCTCGAACTTTCTCTTTCGTCCGTCATATGCCTTACTATTATACATAAGTTCCTCCGGACAATCTTGATACGTGGGACATCTACGTCACGGCCGTATTCTCCTCCATCTTCTCTGGATGATTGTTGATATGATCCCTTTGGATCGGTTGAAGGATTAAATTTTCTTGGGACATGTTCTCCCCTTCCGCCCAGAAAAAATGGGACTTCTGTTAACAATTGTAGTATCTCCGTATGTATAAATATACAGGGAAATGTATTATGTGGAGATGGAGAAAATCCTATTTCTCCTCCTCAAACATCTCCTCCATGGTCGTGGCTCTTTCTGTGAAAGAGTAAGAAAAACTAAAAAAAAAAAAAAGAAAGAAAAAAAACTTGTGTAATCGTACATGTACTACATATGGGTCTCTCTTCCCTCCTCTTTTTGTTTGGATCTCAGTCTAGAGTGTGAGTGTATATGTATGTCTGTGTCTGTATGGCTCGTGTTTTTGTTAACCTCTCTGAAATTGGGTTTACATTGACGGATGGATCTCCCAGGACTCAAGAACTAAACATAAATTTAAATCGCACACTTACGCCAGTCCGACATTCTGTGACCATTGTGGCTCACTTCTGTACGGTGTTCTCCACCAGGGAATGAAATGCTCAGGTATATACTAATGTTTACATTTAGCACGCACCTTTCTCTATATGTGTACATAGGTATGCCTTTTTTTTTACATCTATATGTATATATATCAGTGCTCATATATCTTTGAGTGTCTCTGTGCTTCTCACAGCTTGGGGTTTTTTTTTTCGCCTCCATTGCATAACACATATTCTTATGTATGTCTATGTGTGTCCTACATGCATATAGCTCCTACATCGCTGCATATAATTACAAGATCTCACTCACTTTGAGTGTTTTTTTTCTTTCTACTACTACTACTACTGCTACTACATTGCTGCTCTTTCGTCTGTTTTTTTTTATCTTCTGCCGTTCTCCTGCTCTGCTTTCGTGTTCTTTGCAATCTTCTACTACTACATGGAATTGAACGACTGTGACAATTTCTGGAGGATTTACAAATTCTCTTTCCGGTGCTTTTTTCTTCTTCTATACATCTATATAATAGGGCGAGTCGTGGTGGCTCCAGGTTTTTCATTGTTATTCGTATTGACAAAGAAAATGTGTGGGATATCATGTAAAAAAAGGAGAGGGTGAGACAGGAAATGGGGGGAGCCATAAGACAAATTGGAGAGGGGAATGTGGGGGACGAAAGAATAAATGAAGAGGATAACAGGGAAAGGACAGGTTACGAGACTGATCGGAGAGGAAAGGGGAAATAAGAGAGGCAAGAAGACAAATTGGAGAGGATGAAAGAAACGTTGGAGAAGAAAAATCACAAATCCGAGAGAAAACAATAAAAATCAGAGAAAAAAAAATTCGAAAGAAAAAATAAAAATTCGAAAGAAAAAAAATAAAAATCCGAAAGAAAAAAAATAAAAATCCGAAAGAAAAAAAATAAAAATCCGAAAGAAAAAAAATAAAAATCCGAAAGAAAAAAATAAAAATCCGGGAGAGAAAAAGTAAAAATCCGAGAGAAAAAAATGAAAGTCCGGGAGATAAAAAATAAAAATCCGAGAGGAAAACAGAAAAGGGAGACAAAAAAAACAAAATGGAGAGAAAAAAAGAAAAATCCGAGAAGCAAAATAAAGTAAAGGCAAAGTTGGAGAGGAAATCAGAAAAATCGGAGAACCAAAAAAAGTAGAGGCAAAATCGGAGAGGAAATCAGAAAAAGCAAAAGGAAAAATCAGAGAGAGAAAAAACAGAAAAAGGAGAGGGAAAGTGAACGGAAAAGGAAACTTGTATGTCAAAAGGGAGGAAAGCCGTATTTCATACCCGGGAGAAGCTTTCGCCAAAAGTGTTTTCCAGCTGTCTTATGTACAAAGCTCTGGAAAAGGGAAGAAAATATAAGAACATTAATAATATTGTAAAGTAGAACGGAACAGCTCTCTATTTAAAGCTGATATTCCCTTCTTCTCCATTTAGAAAATACGGTTCTCCCGTCTTTTTTTTTTTGCCAAAAACCGGAGGAGGAGGACGGCGGGTTGTTATGGGGTCTAAACCATTTATGGGAAGCAAGGAGTTTTTCAATGAAGGATTCTCTCAACTATAAGACCAGGAAATGATTTTAGGAGGTGGGAGGGGGAGAGTTTTAAGTGGGTAAGAGAGAGAGAGAGAGCGAGAAATAGAGAGAGAGAGACAGAGAGAGAAAAGTTTCTCTGTAACCCACTGTCTCCTTCCGTACTTAAATTGTACGGACTACTGGAAGAGTAGTACAAGGTTTAATTAAGAGCTGTGTGTGTAGCCTTTAGCTTTACCAGCCCTAGCATTGTCTTCCGGAATGAGGTGGATTACGAAGAGGCTTCAAATGGCGTGGCCCTTGAACAATACTCACCCTCACTTTCTCTGTCTCTCTCTATTTCTATTTCTCTCTCTCTCTCTCTCTCTCTCTCTCTCTCTCTCTGATTTTCGCATGAATTCCTCCAGTCCGGTTCCCGGAAACTGGTGGCTAGGCTCTAAAAGAGCTTATATTTTTTTAATATATTTTTTTGGCCTTTTCCCGATCCCCCCGAAAAGGGTTGAGAGGGGGATAAATGTGAAAGAGAATATTTTTTGTACCATGTTACAACACACATTTTCCATCTATTACTCTAGACGTGCACATGGACATAGGATGAGGCCATGGGACGCTCCCGGTTGCAAATATTCTGGCGAGAAAAAAAAATCTACATAAATATACATATAGATAGAGAACTTGAAAAGCATACATACGCACATAATGTGTAAGCTATATTATTTAGCTACATTACACATGAAAAATTCATTGTGCTTACATGAGAATGATGACAAAATATGTTGTGCCTTCCCTTTTAATGGCCTCCATCTAGTTCGAAGATCGAATGTTTGAATTTTTTATGGTTTCCTTTATATGTATGTATATTACGTGCATTATCTGATGTCCTGCGTTTTTTTTTGTCTCTATATAATGCACTCTTTTTTGGTGTATGTGTCTTATTTCCGTGGTTTTATTCCTTCTGCTTTGGCTCTGGGGCTTCTTTTAGGAGGGAGAAAGTATTTTTTTTGTTGCAACCCATGCTTTTGTTTGTTCATATTATGTGTTTTTATTATATGGTGCCACTATTGCTCCATCAGTATAACTGGCTGGTGACTTTTTTTCTGGGAGGAGGGGTGGCAGGATTTCTGGTATATTTATTTGTTGTTTTTTCCCGTTTGCATCAAACTTTTATGTGTATGTACTGGAGGCGGGAAGAGAAAGTGTCATAAGGAGAGATATTGGTGTGAATTCCCTTAGCAAAAAGGGGAAGACGTATGAAAAATTGGATGGACCTTTTATTCTCCTTCCGCCGCCGCGGTTGTGCCTCTTATTCTGGGGGTATAAACATAGGGTGAGTGCGCCTAAAGGTGACATAGTTTCGGAACAAATTCATTTGTCTGAAAACGTGCCTACCAGAGGTTTTATTGCTTTTTGAATTCGAATACACTAAAATGTCATTTACAAATTCATGTTCTTTTCAACAACTTTGAGGTTCCGTATAGCAGAGAAATAAATCAAAATAATCGGATAGTCGAAAACGTCGACTTGCCTAAAGGTGAAAGTTGGTGATTTTAAAGGTGACTACGTGTTCACATTATGATTCATGTGGGTTTTCCCGAACCTTATGTACTTGCAAACCATTCTAACAATGTAGAATGGTTCAATTCAAAACTCTCCCCAAAATAAAATGCAAAGCTAGAAATGATTACTTGCACAGCCAAAATACAACAATTATTTTATCATGCAGCCTCAGTTATTTCAGGCTGTGAGTAATTATGAGGGTATCCTGGATTTCTCTTCGTCGTAGGCCCTTCTACAATGTAAATGCTAGTAGATAAATAAATTGCGTATGGGATGAGAAAAGTATACTGTGTCACCTTTTGGAACAGAAAATGTGTCACCTTTGGGAACAAGAGCAAAATTCATCCTTCTTTACTAAATATTTTCTAAAAAGTTAAAAGATTGTTTCGGGTGAAAACAAAACATCAATTGGGAAAGCAATTAAATGCAGAGTTGCATTCGTCAAATATGAGCTGGTTCTGGTGGAAACTGTTCTCAGGAGAAACGATTGAAATTTGTTAACGGAAATTTGACTGATGAGTTTAATCGGGAAAGTGCACTTGCAGTTGACCGTTCTCTGGCGCGAATTTGAATTTAGCGCCAAAAATAATTGGATGTCTGCATGACCTCAGGATCAATAGTGCTGCATACAAAAATTAATATTTGTCCATAAGTTGTGCTTGTCACCTTTAGGGCAACTGTCACCGTTAGGCGGACTGACCCTATACATAATGGAGAGATTACTAGTTACTGTCTCCATGACAAAAAAAAGGTTGGATATAGTTAGGAAAAAATATTTGTTGGTCCTCTTTCTCTTAGATTTCCATTCCTTAGATTTTATTCCTTCTTTTGGAAGAAGGACAATGGATGGGAAAGTTAAAGGGCTTCATCATTTACCCGAAATAAGTTATAGCTACCACCAAAACAAATTTGGGAAGTTTATTTTTGGAGAGATTTGGGACAAATCTTGTGACTTGTTGATAACGACGAAAAAGGATTGAGATGGCAATGATTACTTTACTTTTGCTTTCTTTCCCAACTCTCTTTGGGAATAAATTCATACTAATTAGTGGGCCAAGAAATATATTGTGGAAGCTGCTACATAACTGCGGGAAATTCACGAGAGATTTCACTATGGTATATATAAATATTAGGCTGTTTCAATAAGCCCCATGGTACTGGGTGGAGATAGACTTTAGGCATTTGGAGTCAAAACTAGAGGATAAAGGGTTAAGGCCTTGTATAAGTGAAAAGGCTATGCTCAAAAGTCTATAAATTCCAATTGTTTTTATACCCTCAAAAAAAAAAATGTTCAAAGATGCATAGTAATGATTGGAGTAAAAGTAATATATCTAAAGTGTAGAGGATCTTTTTTTTCTCCCTCCGTTAATTTACTACCTACTGTGGATAAATGATTAGATGAGGGAAGGTTAAGATCCTTCATTTTTTGGACGATAAAACCTAAGATAAATGTGCGGAAGATAAATGTGAGGGAAACTATTGAGCCACATCGTCGTCTACCTGGTCGTTCCCCGTTATAGGACGGGAAGAGAGAATCTTGTTGAAGCAGAAGTAATCGTAATAAAGTCTTGGATAGTATACGACTGGAGAAAGAAAAAAACACTTTTCTACTATTTACTATAGGGAATTTGTGTCAAATCAGATAGAAAGTTGGTATTGGACGTTACTACGAGCTAAAGTACTAATTTCTGGCCCCTTTCCCCCTCACTTCCTCCCTTTTCGTCATCACGGTCGTCGTCAAGGGCTACGAGAGAAAGGGAAATAATTTGTTTTTTTGTCCTTTTTACCAAAAAGAGGATCGACCTCCTACTTCCAACCATCATCAAGATCACTGACAAGTTGATTTTTTTTTCTCGAGTGGTTTATCGACGAGAGGGCCAAAAAGTATGGAGTATATACATATGTATACATCCCTGGTTTTTTCCCTTGTACTATAAGACCGAACATGGGCATTGTGAAGTCCGTCAGGGAGCAATAAAGGAAACATCCCACCTGTATTTGTTTAGGCTGTCCTAAAGAAGGTTTTTAGTCGTCAGAACGTTTTTTTTTTTTGGACATGAATTTCGCGTGAAATTTGATACATTTGTCCCAGACTCATTTTATGAATATCGATTAACTGTCTCTTCAGTTCCTCTCTTCCTTTTTGTGGTCATGTGTATGTGTGTGTAACCACGGGGAAGTCTACAAGGAATTTTTGTGGGTTTTATACCAAGTTTCGCTGGGTTTATAAGAAAATTTCCTGGTTTTATTGAAAATTTTCCCCGGGTCTATGTATATTTATTTCTGTTCGAAGAAAAATATCTGAAGTGAATTACTTCCTTATTTGTTTTATATACTAAACCTATCCTTTGATTGTGTGTCGGTATTTATTACAAGAGGAGAGAAAAGTGAAGTTTTTTGAAGTTTTCTTTACTCCTCTGGTTGCTTTTTTTTTTTTTTTTTTTTACATAAAAGGAGATTCCAAAGGCTTTTCCAAGAAACATATTCGTCTGTAGTTGTTACTCTACGAACCAAAAGGAGTTGACGGGTGTGTGTTTGAAGGAAAGAAATGAAAGGGGATGTCAGAGTTGAGGGATATAAAGTTACAAAAACCTCTCTTCCCTTTTAAGTCATCCAAATTCCGCCTCAGCTCATGTTTTCCCTCTTATTATTAGCTGGGTGGAATTTTCATTTTGATGGAGTTCACAGTGAAAATTAATTAGGTCTTTGTTTTTAAGACTTAATTAACTAAGTACGTGTGTAGTTTTTTTTTTTTTGCATGTCTAAAAAAAAGGAGAGGAAAAAAAATCTCGGCTTTTATCTTTAATGATAGACTTCTCCAATTTACCAGGATAAAGACTTTGGAGGGGTGTGTTTGTGTGTGTGTGTCTTTTTCCCCCTTTTTATCTGACAGAAGGAAATGTTTTGGAAAAATCCTCTACCACTCCTTTTGATCCCTGGTCTTTGTGGGAATATATTGATAAAAGAAGTTGAAAAAGTTTTTTTTCCCTTTTCTTCCTTGTTTTCTTTGTTCAACAAGTGAAACTTTTAGATTCTTCCCCTAATTTTTTGTTTCTTGGACTTTCTATATGCATGCTTTCTTTCTTTCTTCGCTCTTCTTCTTCTTCTACGCTTTCCCTTTTTTGCTGCTGGTTCCTTGCCAAACGTCTTCATCATCATCGTTTTCATCTCTTCGGATGAACATACAACAACCACGACAACATCCTGGAAATCCAATGAACCAATGAATCCCCACCAAAATTATATGAAACACTTTCGACTCCCCAACAACTTTCCCCCCGGGGGGACATTTCGTGGTTTTGTGTCTCAATCATATACAAAAGGTGGAGAATTTCAACCATTTATGGACTGATACCACATTCAGAGGAGCTGTGTTTTGTGATCAATGTGGTAGCATGTTGCATGGTCTCACCAAACAAGGACTCCGATGCAGTGGTGAGGTTCTTTACTTCCTATGTTCTCTCCTTACCCAAATCCCTTTGATATTATAATCTGGTAAATTGATTGGTACAAAAAATTAATTATCTTCTTTTGCGTAACTTCCTCCCTCCAGTTATAATACAAAGTAAAACGATTCGTTCAAACAACCCCCCCCCCTAGGTCTTTCCTTTGATGAGATTCCTTTATCGAATGCCGGAAGTTCATTAATTTTTTTTTTTTTTGTAATCACCACAGGCAAAGTATTCCAAATGGGGTGAATACTAATGTTGATCCCCCCGTATTTACATAGTACATAGGAGTCGAATTATTAATTTGTATAAGAGCATAATTACTTCACTTTTTTTTCTTCATTTCCCAATAAAAATATAGGACAAATTAACTCCATGCTCTTTTTCCTCAATTACGCCTCATTAAACTGGGATCAATTTTCATTAACTTTACTCGGAATACACGGGTCCTTCTTGGGCTTTTGTATGGTGGGTACATATTACAAAGTAGAGGATAGTGATAGAAAGATGAGGATGAAAGGATATATCTCAAGTGGGGAAAAGTGACTGGAAAGTGAAAGTGTGGATGTGGAGACAGGAAGAGGAGATAAAGAGAGGGACAGAGAGAGACAGGGAGAGATACAAGGAGAGAGATGAATCCCTCTTCATACCCTGTCATCCCTTTTGCATAATCCCTGTCATTATTAATTCTGTAGTGTTAAATACTTCCTCGCACTCTCTCTCTTCGCATCTCTCTCTCCCTATTTTTCTCTCTCTTTCTCTATATCTTTCTCGCTCTTTCTCTCTCTCTATTTCGTTTTTCTCTCTCGCCCTTGATTCTCTCTCTATCTTTCTCTCCATATGTCCAAAGAGTACATCTTTCCCCCTGTATAATAGCTCTAATTATTCCACGCAGACCCCACACATGCATATGTTCCGCCTAGGCCGTCGATTGATTTTGTATGCAGTTGAAGTACAAAACTACTGATAATTCTACTACTCCTCCGGCTGCTTCCACCACTTATGCACGTATGAATGTACTATTTCCTCTTGAGAAAGAGTCCCATGATGCATCCCTGGCCCCCTCCCCACCCCAAAAAAGTGTGGGACGTGAATAAGAGAGAGAGAGAGAGAGAGAAGAATGAGTATGTATGTGTAAGTAATTAAATTCAGACGGGAGACGTCAGGAAGCGATTAATTTAAACTCTTGTTGTAATTAAAAGCGTTGGACGAAAGTGTGTCGACAGATTTTTGGAGAGAAAAGGTCTTCTTCCCCTTTTCTTTCTGCTCTTTTCCTTGCTCTATTCACATGGTCTAGTCTCT
>JAQGBT010007637.1:0-10739 GCA_034698585.1 Disparrhopalites patrizii
CTCTACCTCTCTCTCTCTCTCTCTCCCTCTCTCTCTCTTCGTCTCTCTCTCTCCCTCCCTCTCTCTCTTCGTCTCTCTCCCTTTGTCTCTCTTTCTCTCCACTTGTCTCTCTTTCCCTCTCTTTGTATCCCTTTGTCTTTCTCTCGTTCTCTCCACTTTTATCTCTCTTTCGCTCCCTTTGTCTCTCTCTCTCTCTCTCACTTTCTCTCTCTACTCTTTTTCTTTCTTTCTCTTTCTCTATTCTTTGTTTTTCACTTTCTCTCTTCTCTCTCTTTCTATATTTTTCTCTACTCTTTTTTTCCCTTTCTCTATTCTCTTTTTCTTTCTCCTTCTCTATCAGCCACTGTCTCTCTCTCTCTTCTTCTCTCTGTCTCGCCATTCTCTCTCTTTGTCTTTCTGTATCCATCCTTCTCTTTCTTTCTCTCTGTCTCGCCACTCTCTCCTTCTCTCTCTCTCTCTTTCTGTTTCTCTCTCTGTGTCTCTCTGTTTCCCTGTCTCCCGCTTTCACTCGCTTTACTCCCGCTCCGGATACCTCTCCCTTGATTGTATTTGACTAAAACAGATAGATAGGAGATAGAAGTAAATACAAAAGATGTATAACAAGCTTTATACAGAAGGGCTTTTTGGTGCAACAGAGTGGGAATTTCCTGGTATTATTGATTATTTTCTCATCTTGTTCTTGGTGTCATCTCTCACAGCGTCCCTCTCTCACTCTTTCTCTCTCTCTCTCTTTCTCTCTCTCTGACTCACAATATCTATCTTGTTATGTGTGTTAGGTAACCATGGTTCAGCGTTGAAATGTGTGAAGTTGATTTTACAAAGCATCCAAGTCACCTGCCCCGATGAGCACGGGAGTGAAGAGAGCAAAAACTGGTTGCTCATGGAGCAGAAGGACAACAACATGGAGACGGCCCTGCATCTCGCCGTCGACAATGAAGCCCAGGAAGTTGTCACGTACCTCCTCAACCAGAATGCGAATACCCGGGCAAAGTAACGCAACTTTTTAATTTATCTCCATAACTCACATTTACATGTACCTACGTATTGTGCCATTGTGTGTAGGGAAAAACTAAAAAGTAATGAGCGCCTCCAATGAAATGCCCAATGAAACGTTATATATCTAGGTATACGTTTATACGTACACATACTTATACTATACAACTACCTGAATATATGTACATACATAAACTCATATAAACACCAGACAAAACAGCATCTGGCTCCAAGTATGCACATATTAGTAATTTAATTTACAAAAACAGTTTACAAGACTTTAAATTTAGATTCATATTATGTACATAACTATATTATTACTAAAAAATAATTAATAATAGGCGGGATACAACCTCCTCGACTGTCCAGCATATTTTGTGCATACATAATTTTCCTATTTAATATACAGGTATATGTGTATGCATTATAATGTAATCTCTGGCGCGGTGGAATAACTCTTGGTTCTGGCGAATTTTATTACGAATCCGGCAAACTTTTGGGCGGATGAGAGAATTTTATGGAGATACGAGATACATTCTAATATACATATGTACATAGGTACACGTCATATGCTCATGCATAGGTACTATTTTTGTAAAGTATTTGCATATACCTATGATGGCTACAGACCAGCCTATCTAAGTCCGTTTAAGAAAATTTTACAGGAAGAGAAAAACTGTGGCAAAGCTTTGGCAATAAATTTTGGGTCTTTGACAATATATTTTGGGTCTTTGACAATACATTTTGGGTCTTTGGCAGTCAATTTTGGGGTCTTCTGAGACAGTTGCAGTGACCTTTGGTCCTGGCTAAAAATGACACTTGTTAGCTTTGAGTGTTTTAAGTAACTTTTGAAAAAATATGAACTTATGCTAGCTTGACTCTACAGTTTTTATATATATTATACAGTATTCATGTTCTTTTATTCTTCTTTTAACCAACTACATTTCCGTGTGATGCTCCAGAGATGAAGCAACGCTGAAGTTGAATATCTGTATTTTTCATTGGAATTTACATATGTATAGATACATATGTACATTAATTATTGTATGGACTGCATTTACACTTCGCAATTATCTGCAACTACACAGTTGAGTTCAGCCAACCGAATTTCCACCAAGGATTGTAATTAGGAAGGAAAGTAGTTGGTCAGAAAAATAATTCTTTATTGTTACTGTACAGAGCCGTGTGCATCCGGTTGTAAAGATCACTTTGAACTTTTTCCGGAGCATCCGACAAAAAGTTTTTAATTAGGTTTGCATAAGAAAGGGAAACTTGTTAGGCTTGAACATCAAGAGAGGCATTCACGTGGAGAAATCATAAGAAAATTAAATTTTTGCACACTCATGTAATGTAGCTATGGCATTGTTGGACATGACTCGAGTATATTTAAGCTCCGGTGCTTTTGAGAGGATCCATATTCAGCATTTGAACAACTACAATTGCTTATATTACATATGTATGTTTCATAACATTTTTTCCAGGAACAAGGATGGCGTGGAAGCCTTGCATTTGATCTACCAGCGCGTCCCGAATGCTTTGACTCCAATTTACAACCATTGTATCAAGTTAAATGAGGACCATAAAAGTTTTCGTCTCAATTGGGGGTAACATTTTGCAACTTTCTTTTCGTAATTAGCACAGTAGGGAAGAGAAAAATACTGATGTGAAGCCTAATATGACCTAATTGCGTACCTGGATATATTACGTGTATGAAAGGGTTGACAATAGAGTTCTAGATTGGAAGACAAATAGGCTTAAAAAGCCCTACGTATTTGCTACAATGTCAATCGTAGCATGTTCATGTACATATTGATGCTAAAGGACCGTTGCCGCCTAAGTGCATGCATCCTTAGTTGTAAAACAGACCAAGTGGATTTGTTAAAAGAAAAATCAACTAACATTAAATGTTAAAAATCCTAAAAATGATTTTATAAAGGTTGATTTACTGTTCGCCGTTGCCGTCCTTGCTGTGGTTTAAGCCAGAAATAATAAAAATGAGTAGAGCAGGCCAACTATGCTTTTTATGGCTAAAAGTTAAGCTTTTCCCGGCTTTTGATGTATTAAAAATGTATGCCTTTTATGTACAACAGAATTATGATTTTTTCCACAAAACTTATGCAATTCATGTCTTCAATTGAGGCTATTTTTGGATTTCAAGAAAACAATCTGATTGTGCGCTCGAAATCAATCAATTACAGTTAATTTTTTACCTCTTCTTGTACAAAATTTAACTATTTCACATATATACATACACATATATTCGTATATTGTTGAACATTTACCATTTTGATACGAAATATTTTGACATGCTCTCTTTTTTCCTAATTATGCTTTTAATTTTGATATGGAAATTGGGCTTAAAGTATTTAAAATGAACTTAGATTCACACAAAATGATCTAAAACAAAATTTTTCCGATTATACTTTTGACTTATCCCAAAAGAATACCTTTTTACGCGTAATTTTATTGCGGCTCCAGTGAAATACGTCGCATCCATACAATAAGAATTACTTACGTCAGATTTTTGGGGGCGGAGTTCAACAACAGCAAAAAAATGCTCAATTAAATTAAAACTTCAAGATTCGCCCCAAAAACAAATCACCATGATTTGATCAATTCCTGCCGCATCTGAATGTAACATATCTGACTGGAATGGCAATCAAATTTTGCCCAAACGAAGCTATTTTTAATATAATTAATGAAGAAATTAATTACTTTTTAATATAATAAGCACAGAAATAATAAAAATACCATTTTTATTATTTCTGTACTAAGCCACAGCAAGGATGGGAAGAACCAATGAATTTCCTTATACATAAGCATTCGCGGTATATTTCTCACTTATAGTTAGTCGTGCTTTTCAGAAATCTTTGATTTGAACATTTTGCAACTAAGAATTGGAGGCACTTAGTCGAAAAAAAAATCCTTGTAAAAGCATCTATAATTTGAACCTTATACCAATACATTTGATTTGGGACAGTCCCCTGTGATGTTGGGCACAAATGTGTAGGATATGAAAATAATTGAGTTTTGCTTGTCCTTTCCCAGTCCAATCATTGGGATTCGTTTCAAGAAGAAAACGGATCAGTACAAATCCCTGTCACAACATCAACAACAATCACAGCAGGCGTCCAAATTGGAGGCGGAGAGAAAGGAGCAGACGAGCGTTTTATTGGAGCCCCCGACGGCCGCCATTGCCTCTGCGACGACTCCTCCAGCAACGACATCCTCCTCCATCTCCGAGGACATGGATCTCTTCCAGAAGGAAAGCTACTGCTTGAGCTACATCTTGAATGCCGACAAATACGGTGCTAAACTCCTTCTCCATCCAGTGGCCAAATATTTTTTGCACTTGAAATGGAAGAAAATCCGAGTCTACTTCTATGTCGCCTTTGCCATCCAGGTATTTCCCACGAAATCCCACTCTCATTACACATACAGGGACAAATACAAAAAAAAAATGGAAATGAGAAATGTCCAGGATAATAAAAATCTCCATGCCTTATGATTTCAGTTGCTCTGGCTCCTCATGTACGCAATGGTATTCCTGGATTTGCATAGGCAAATCGCGGATACGGACAAGGTGAATATGACCGAGCCTGGAAGCAACAGGGTCACGTATTACAGGTCAATCGGGGGTGAGTTCAGCCATTTTGGTTTTATTTCAACATTTATTTCGGAAGGAGAGGAAACTATACAGAGACGTGTAATATAATAAGGACCCTGAAAAAGGAAATATAATGTTTTATTCGTTTAATTAATTCGTTTAATTTTTTTTTAATTAGAAATTAACGTTTCCTGGCTTTGGTATGCCCTCCTCATCTTGACGCTGGCTGAATGGAGCAAGGAAATCTTTCAGATTTATGTTTTGCGGAATTCCTATTTGAGTGTGGAGAATGTGACTCAGAACATCTTCATCGTCATGTTCCTCATTCAATTCATCATGCTCGTGGGGAGATGCCCGGAGGATGTGGAGACCTTGAGATTCATTTCTACTGTAATTGTCAAATTTTTTAATTATTTTCCACTGTATTTGTCAAATTAAATTATTAAATATCAAATATTGTGGGAAATACAGTGGAACATTTTTGAAATATTTTCGACTGTCATTGTCAAATTTAAAATTATTTTCCACTGTCATTGTCAAATTTTTGAATTATTTTCCACTGTAATTGTCAAATTTTAAACTTATTTTCGACTGTCATTGTCTAATTTTGAAATTATTTTCCACTGCAATTGTCAAATTAAATAACTATTATTAAATATCTAATATTGTGGAAAATACCGTGGAATTTTTTAAAAATATTTTCGACTGTCATTGTCAAATTTTAAAATATTTTCCACTGTCATTGTCAAATTTTGAGACTATGTTCTCCTGCAATTATCAAATGCTTAAATTAGGCCTAGAAGGAATAGTATTTTGGGAATGAATAAAGACCATAAAATGGCATTAATTTCAGTTTGGCATCATTTTGGCAACGATCCTCTTCATCTGTCAGCTGGGGAAAACACCTCGATTTGGATTGCAAGTGGCTGCTTTTAACAAGGTAGATAATTGTACTTTTAATTTTTAATTAATTAAAAACATTATAATCCTTAAAAACTACCTAAAAAATTGTTCTGATGGAATGAGTATGTATAGTAATAATAATCGGAATTTGGCTATACAGGTTATCCAAGCCTGTGCTCCGCATCTACCTGTCTTCTTCGTCTGGTTTATTGGCTTTGGGCTGGCTTTCTGGGCGGCTTTCTTTGACGTGAGTCGTCTCTTTAGAATATTTATTTGCAATTTGATGGAATTTCGAATGTCTAAAATGTCCATTTAACATTTATACATAGCTATTGCTCATAATATTCGATATTTAATAATAATTTAAATATATACATTTTAATTTTTAAGAGGTTTAAAAATTGTATTGATCAGGGGGAAAAATCGTGGGTGTTGAGAATGCTGGCCATTGTGGTGGCGATGGGCACCGGGGAATTAAATGCCAAGGAGCATTTTGAAAAGTCGGACGAAGACCCAACCATGCCAGAAACTTCCATGATCCTCTCTGACCTGACCCGTGTCATCATCCTCCTGCTCTTCGTCATCATCATTGTCACACTGTACTTCAACCTTCTCATTGGCTACGCTGTGTCCGAGATTCAAGTTCGTAATTCGGAATTATCATTAATTTTTTTTTTTTTAATAATGCTAGTGACTTTTGTTTTCAAATTATTTCCTATTTTAAAAAAATATATTTGGATTTCAATTTTTTTTATTCATGTTTTTACAGATTTTGAAAAAGAAAGCAGAGACCTTGCAAATGTTTACCCTCCTGCAGACAATCTTTATGATCGAGACCTTCCTCCTCACGGACATTGGGAAAGTCATTGTGAGGGCTAAATGTCAACTCGGAACCTGGTTTCATTTCCAAAGTGGGGATCAGAAGGTGGAGAATATGTACTTGGATGATTTGGACTCAATCTATGTTTATGTCTCGCCCACAGATTTTCAACGGTAAAAAAAATGATAACAATGAAAGGAGAAAGTCTACTATAAATTCTATTTTTTTTTTACAATAATGTCGACAATCAAAATATTGTTACCTTTGGCCTTGATTGAGAGATCAAGCTTGAACGATAATTCTTGAACTATTATAAAATATTTAAAAATTGGAAGAGGCATTGCTAGAGGTTATTGCGCTACCAACAAAATTATGTATCAATCAAAATTACAGTAAATCTATGCACCAGCAATTTCGCTATTACAATGCTAGTTAAACCTGGAAATAGAGGATGTACAAATAACATACTTGCCATTCGTAATTTTGTCACTCACAAATTATATTATTTTATAATGACTATTTTTGTTTTTTATTGTTTTTATTATTATTTAAAATAGCTAACCAGCACTTTTTCGATCAGATTTTTATTGTGAATCGAGGTGATAAAATGTATTGTTATAATATATACACGAAACAATTCTGATAGCCACCAAACTAATTCCAATCCATTACACGTCTTTTCGTGATCCAATTAAATATGCGTCTGTAAGCCGGCCACCTGAAAAATGTGGTAAGAAGCAAAATTCATTAAATCTGCATTCATTTTAAACAGATAGCCATTTAAAACGTCACAAGAACTCAATTTAATTACAGGTGGATGTATATATTTTTTTTTTGTATAGGTAACATTACTGGGCAAGTTACCTTGAATCTGAAATATGGAAAGCAAAACGCGGTTCGGACAACTCAAACAAGCGATTTTTTTTATAAAGGCTTGAAATACTAATTTGAAACAGTCAAATTATGCCTTGTTGTTAGCGAAAAATTATGTTTAATAGCTCAAAACATTTTGTTTCTTTCCGGGTATGAAATACTTTTTGGGTATTAAAATATAAAAGTGCAAGGCTTCGAAAAAATCATTTATTTTTCGAAAAATAATTTTTTGTCCTACCAGAGTTAAATTTGATTTTTATACTGCTTAATCATTTTTAAATATTCTTTAATCATTTACTGCTCTTAAAAGATGAAGCACACATTTTTTCGGAAGAAGCAATTTTTTGAGTAATGAAACATTTTTTGAAAAAAATAAAGCATACTTTGGCTGTCCTTATCAATAATTACTTGCCGCGCCTTATTTGCCTTCTGCAATATTAACAGGTAAAGAAAAAAAAGTATGGAATCTGTATTCATTTTTTAAAAATGAATGTATATGCAGAATTTCAAATTTTTTTGTCTTTATAGGAGCTATCGTTACCTCGAAGTTAAACCTGCCTCTTCGTTAACTTCGTCATTAGCAGGTAAAGAAAAAAAAGTATGGAATCTGCATTCATTTTGAATAAAAATGTCTGCGATTTACAATCAAATTATTAACTACCAATAAGTTTGTTATAAGGAAAAAATTTGAATTAATGTACTTACGGATTTTCATACTTCTTTTTCTTTATAGGATTTTCTCGGGAATCGACTTACACCAATCATCCGTTGTCCCTCTAAATTCATGTTAATACATATGTGTTTAAATGTAGTGTATATTAACATGAAAATTTAATTGTGTTGGGAGAAGAACGGCCCAAGGAATCGAAATCTCCTACGCAAATACTGTCTCTTATTCGAATTGAAAACAATTTTGTATAACAACTAATTGTTTATGGAAAAATTAGGCCTTTTCAACTTGCAGAATACGTATTACTTATACTAAAATTATTAGTCAATTGTAAGATTAAAACTATTTTTCCTAGCTTAACTTGTATTTGAGCAGTGCTAAAAATCACACGCCATACCTTAATTTATACGAGAATCTTGTTGGTGGCGCAATTAAAAGGCAATTTCCAGGCTGCTCTGTAGCGTTTTGGCATTGAACGTTGAATGTAACAATTTTTTGAGTGGTTCTGTTTTTACAGGAATTCGGTGTTCCACAACGTGAAATTTGACGACCTTCCACCCAAGCTCCTGAATGCTTTCAAGGAAATTGCTTTCACCAACATCATCAGTGACAAGGAGAAAGCGGCGGAACAGCGCCAGAGACTCATTGAGATGCTCGCCCCCACGGAAGCTGAGAAGGAAAGATTTTTCCAGTAAAAAAAAAAACAATTTCCACAACAAACTAAAAAATGTTCTACGTCCAAAAAAAAAAAAATTACCACAAAAATCCAAGAAAAATATAATTTGGATTTTTAAAAAATGCAACGTTTCTGTGTTATTATTTTACATGGTCCTGTGATTGAACATATGCTTAAAATTATTTTATTAGTTTGCACTAAATTGTCAATGTCTAGTCATGTGTTTTTTTTTTTTTACATTACATAAATACTCAAGTTCGATATTTCGGACTTTTCCAGTAGATCTGAGACGGGACAATTTTATGAGAAATATGTCTTATCCATAGAAATAGATCAAAAATATTCGTATTATTAAATACATATTATATACATATTTAAAAAAAATTATGTAACTATCTATATAGTAAAAAAAATGTAGAAATTAGTATTGTCCACAAAAAAAAAGGAAAAATGGCTTCCCACAGTCTGGTCACGAATTAAATGATATTATATGAACGTATGTAACATGCATATGTTCCAGTGTAGCTCCTTAGATAGACACGAATCGAAATGGATCTTAAAAAAAAAAATGAAATTATTGACAATGAAATATGGGGTACATCACAAGGTACGCCAGCCATCTCACACAATCTGTGAGGACAATGCCAAACAAATTTTTAATTTCTTTTTACTACTATGAATCATTACCAGTATACAGGCTTTTTTAATTCTCTTTGTCAACACTGAATTCATACGAGAATATTGTAGAATAAATCATATATCTATTGTGTGTGTACATACTGCGAAAATATTTTCATAGGGCATTACATCATATGTTGGTCTGATTCATTGAATAATTTCCACGAACATTTTGAAAATATAATAATTTAAGAACTTGCTTTTTTTTTTCGAAACAACTTTTACGCATTCATGCTGTCAAAGTATTTTTTCGGAAATATGATAAACATTCTCTATTTTCGAATTCAGATTTAAACTTCTTATGCTTTATTTGTGCATGAAAATTGGTTTTAAAAATGAACGGATTAAAAACATAATAAATATTGTGGCGTCAAAAATGCCTTTGATAAAATATTCCCCACGAATATTTTCTAAAAATAACTCACACGATCTGTGGCCATAATACAAGATCAAACCAAAACAAACCAAAAGTACACAAAATTTAGAAATGAGCGTTTTAACAAATGCCTTATTTCATAGGGGCCTTGGGGAACATTGCTTTTAATTAATTCCAGGCACTGAACTCTGGATTGAGATCGCGGAGCATTACACAAACGCTATCTTTATTATTGTGTTCATTTTCTACCATTTCCCACGTTTTTAATTACAGCTCGCCATGATCGAAACGCCTGCAAAGGAGAAGTTCCCATCACATTGGACGTCATCAAATTACGGATCAAAATAGTATTGATATTTCTGCCGGTGTATCTATATAGAATATAGGTACAATCCCATTAATGAGCCCCAGCAGAAGTCACGTACCTATTAATGTGCGTCTTTCAATTTGCTCAAGCTCCTACGGAGATTTATTAGCAAATGTCTCTTTCCTGGTCGTTGACTTCCTCCATCAAACAAGTGACCCGGGAAAGGAAAATACCCGGGGTTCTTATGTATACATCATTATAGTTTTGGCTTTATATAATGCTCTAATTGTGTATATACATACATACGTATGAGAACATGTGTGCAGACATCTAGACGTAATTTTATCAAGGGTTTTGAGCGCACCATTTGTAAATTACAAGCAACCAGTAACTTCTCCATTTCGATCTCTCTCTTTTGTACTCATTTCTGTCTATGTTCTTTCTTTCTCGTTTTTCTCTCTTTTTCTCCCTGTATCTCCGTTCTCTCTGTCTCTCTATTTCTCTCTGTATCTCTATTTCTATCTGTATCTCTATTTCTCTAATATCTCTCTATTTCTCTCTGTATCTCTGTATCTCTATTTCTCTCTCTCTCTCTCCTTTCTCTCTTTCTTTCTCCTTCTCACTCTCTTCTCTCCGCTCTCTTTCTTTTTCTCTCTCTATACCTCTTTCTATATTGCACTTGATCTTGCTCCTTCTCACTAATTATTTCTTACATTTTCTCTTTCTCTCCTCTTTTCTCTGTCCTGATGATTTTATCCACGTTTCTCTCTCGTTTCTCTCTCGTTTCTCTCTCGTTTCTCTCTCGTTTCTCTCTCGTTTCTCTCTCGTTTCTCTCT
>JAQGBT010007638.1:0-10737 GCA_034698585.1 Disparrhopalites patrizii
AGAGAGAGAGAGAAAGAGAGAGAGAGAGAGAGAAAGAGTGAGAGAAAGAGAGAGAAAAAGAGAACGAGAAAGAGAGAGAGAGGGAGAAAGCGAAAGAGAGAGCGAGAGAGAGAGACGGAAATAAAAAGGATGTATTGATTCCACACACCAAGAAGCCCAAGATATAGACACTATTGGAGCAAACTGAATAATAAATTCCGGATAAAAACTAGCCGCGGAGACGGAGAAAGAGCAAGAGAGACACGTAAATGGAAACAACCACAAAGAGGAAAGTCATGGAAGGTCAAGGAAAAATTTTTTAAAATGTAGCAAACAGAGGGACAAAAAATAGAAAGGACAAGAGAGACGAAGGGAGAAAAGGAGTGAAAGGGTGATAGGAAAAACGTTAAAAAGTTTTAGAGAGAAAGCTTAACAAAGATAGAAACAGCAGAGAAAATAGGTGTGACAGAGACAGCTTAACAGTGAAAAAGCTTAGCAGAGGAAAAAAAGAGAGTCTGACAGAGAGAAAGCTTAACAGAGAAAAAAACAGTCTGACAGAGGGAAGGCTGACAAAGAGTAAAATAAAAACGTCTGACAGAGAGAAAAAAGAGGAAGGCTGAAAGCCTGGCAAAGAGTAAAATAAAAACGTCTGACAGAGAGAAAAAAGAGGAAGGCTGAAAGCCTGGCAAAGAGTAAAATAAAAACGTCTGACAGAGAGAAAAAAGAGGAAGACTAACAGAGAAAAACAAATAAAGGAGAGAAAACAAAAGTCTGAGAGAAAGCTTAACAGAGAGACAAGGGAGAAAGCTTGACAGTGAGACAAGTGAGAAGCTTAAGAGAGACAAAAGGGAGTCTGATGGAGAGAAAGCTGAACAGAGAGAAAAATGAGTGCAAAACAAAGGAAAGAGAGCGTCTGCCAAAGAAATAAACGCCGAAAATCCGACAAAGAAAAGGCTTAACAGAGAGAAAGTCCGACAGAAGGGAAGGGAGAGAAAGGAAAATAAACGTATAGCACAGAAAACAATAAAAAGAGTCCCAGAGAGGAAAGGAGAGAAACTGTAACGGTGTAAAGGGCAAAGGATAGAAAAATATATAGAAAAAGGAAAAAAGAAACGGAAAGGGGGAAAGAGACCGAACAAGAATGGAGTTACAGAAAAAGATGCAGAAGGGCAAAAGTAAAAGTGAAGCAAATTACAGCAAAACTAAAAGTGAAGCAAATTAGAGAAAAACTAAAAGTGAAGCAAATTACAGAAAAACTAAAAGGGCATAATGTATGGATAATAATAATGCATGGAGACAAAAGACGGGGAAAGGGAGAGGGAGAAGAAAAGTGAAAGAAGGGAATTGGGAAAAGAGCAGTGAAAGTACCCAAAAATCGGTAAATATATCTATCATTCTGTACAGAAAACTGGAGACATTGAAAAAGGGGAGAAAGAGACCCACAGAAGCGGCTGGAGAACGCCTGTAAAGAAGGCAGGAGTCCGGGAAAATGAATAAATTATGCATCCACACGAGCATTAACGTGAAAAGTGGTCAGAAGGAACCACCAATGGAAATATGCATTTAAACTGTATATATAAACACAGTTTATATACAATATAAACCGAGCCATATCCAAATGCCGGGCGAATGTGCAAATATAAAACCTTTCCCATGTACATTCACTCTCCCCAAACTATTTATAGGCACATTCCTCAGTGAGAAAAGACCCAAAAATGGAAAAAAGTGTGAGAAAAAGAACTCAAAAAAAAATCCATACACCACCCCGCAAAATTCCGGACGTCCAAACCAGTGGAATCCGGTTCTTTCAATTGTTATTACAAAAATCCCACAGAACGTCCAACAAAAAGAAAGGAAAAACTCGGCGGAAGTTTACATGGAGATTTACTCTGTAATTCCATTTTTCTTGGGGTATAATTTCCGTGTTATGCCTCAACGAAATTCCATATAAAAGTGCAAGTTAGGTTGAGTTCTTAGTAAAAAAATGTCAATGTTCATTTAATGAATGCCAACCACAGTGTGACGAGCGAAATGGGGAGGAATGGGAGGAGGAAAGCACAAAATGGGACTTCTATTTTTCCACCAAAGTATTTTTAGTTTTAATGTATATGAACTACATATAGAAAATGCATGGGATTTTTTTCCCTCTCTCTCTCTCTCTCTCTCTCTCTCTCTCTCTCTCTATTTCCTTCCAATTTCGTGCCTGGCTTGATTCGTCTTCTTCTCTTCCACGGAAAACTCTTATCCTCCTACCGTCTTTCATGTTCCAAACCGTTAATTTTTGGTTCGTGGCAACACAAAAACATACAAATTCTCTGCGGGGCAATGTAAACATGAGGTAAAAATGCAGAAAGCAAAAGAGAGCGAGAGAGAGAGAGAGGAAACTACAATTGAAGTGGGAGAGAATGAGGTAGACAAAAAAACTGCAGGAGGGAAAGAGCAAACACATAGACACGGATACATGGTGAAATGGCCCAATGATTGCACAGGAGGGGTAGGTTCAATCACAAAGAGAGACGGAAAGAGAGAGATATATCCTGTACACGAATAAGGAGACACGGGAAGGAATGGACAAATATAAGATACAAGGAAGAGGAAACTGGCCCAAAATGAAAAGAAAAGGCATGTCCATACGGGGAAAGAACGCCAAGTAGAGACAGAAAAGAACGGAAATCAGAGACAAGCAACAAAAAAGAGAGAGAAGCATTTAAACAAGTAGGGAGAGATGTATAAATAGTACAGATAAGGGAAGAGAACATAAGAAAGAAATAAGAGAGAGAGAGAGAAACGACAAAAGAAGGAGAGAAAAAATTGGAGAGACAAAAAAGAAAATGAAGAACAATACCGATAAAAAAGGCAAAAACGGTAAAGCGCGAAAAGGAGAGCAGGAAGACAAATAAAAGAAGAGCAAGGAAAGGAAGAAAGACGAGAAAAGAAAGAAAAGGCAAACGAAAAAAGAAACGGAGAAAGAGCCAAGGAAGAAAGGAGGAGCAGGGAAAGGAAGAGAGCGAAGCAACGAAGAAAAAGAGCATAGAAAGGCAAGAAAAGGGTAAAAATGACAGCGAGAAAAGCAAGAAAAGGAGGAGAAAAATAGAGAAGAGGACGAAAAGAAATAAGTTAAATTAGAGAAAGTGCAGTAGATGATAGAAAAGCAGAAAAAGAGAGAGCAGAAAATTAAAGAAGAGAAAATACAGAAAATCCGAGCAAAAGAAGAGAAATTAACGGAGAAGAGAAAATAGAGAAAATCAGAGCGAAGAAGATAAATTAAAGGAGAAGATAAAAAACAGAAAATCAGAGCGAAAGAAGAGAAATTAAAGGAGAAGATAAAAAAGACAGAAAATCAGAGCGAAAGAAGAGAAATTAACGGAGAAGATAAAAAAGACAGAAAATCAGAGCGAAAGAAGAGAAATTAAAGGAGAAGATAGAAACTCCGAGAGAGAAATGAACACAGAAAGAACGTAATATACGCATAGCAAGAGAGAGAGAGAAAGAAAGCGAGAGTAAAATAGACAGAGGGAGAAAAAGAGAGGGTGAAAGAGAGAGACAGAGACAAAAAGACA
The DNA here is from genome assembly GCA_034698585.1 of Disparrhopalites patrizii. Lineage (NCBI taxonomy): Eukaryota > Metazoa > Arthropoda > Collembola > Symphypleona > Sminthuridae > Disparrhopalites > Disparrhopalites patrizii. The sequence continues at coordinate 3,540 of JAQGBT010007638.1, forward strand.
TTGGCGCAGAGAGATAGGCGATGATAGAGAGAAACAGACAAAAAGCAAGGGAGGCGGAGAAAGAGAGAGAGAGAGGCAGAGAGAGATAAATGTATGATTCGACTGTGGGCGTACATTGTCGTGAAATGGAATGTGAAATAAATAAAAGGGAAAGTCTTGAGGTATTTATAGACCTCCTGCTTACCTCACTCCACACCGAAACCGAAAGAGAGAGAGAGAGAGAGAGAAAGAAAAGAGAGGAAGAGCGAGAGAGCGGAGAGAGACAGAAATAGTGAGAGAGCGGAGGGAGAGAGAGAAAGAGAGCAGAGAGAGAGAAAGAGAGAGAGCAGAGAAAGAGAGAGAAAGAGCACGAGAGCAGAGAGAGAGAAACAGCGAGAGAGCAGAGAGAGAGAGAGAACGAGAATGAATGTGAATGCAAAACGAAATGATGATAATAATAATGGAGAAAAGCATAGAAGAGAGAGCGAGGAGGGAGTCATTGTGATAACATGTGATGTCATGTGCACCTTCCAATGAATAGCTTTGACACCCAGACTCATTTGTATTGCATGTGGTTCCCGTTTTTTTTATCTTCCTCTCCTTTTCCCCCCACAAAGACAGAAGCCAACAGGGGGAAAATAAACTTACTAGATGCAACAGACGCCTCCTAACATACAGGGTGTATGTCCGGGAAAAAAAGAACCAAAAAATAAGTCTCCCACCATCAAATACCCGAATTTACATTCCCTTTCCCGCATTTTCTAATTCTTAAAAGAAATCCATTTTGGCCAGCCCCGTACACAATTCATCCCCAAGACACACTCGGAGCTCGTTAGACGGGAGTATCTGGTTTCCTCCTGCCACTAACCTACTACTTCCATTGCCACATCGTAAAAAAAAACTATTCAACAGGCTCTGCATTTGTCCTATATACATATTTGCGGGAAGAAAAAAAAATTGTTTTTTTTATAAATGTAATAGGCCATTTACTATAACATGGTGTCACTCCCAGAAGAGGAGGAAAGGGAGAGTTTTTAACTATTTTAAACCATACATAATATAAAGTAACGTACAAAAAATGGCACAATGTATGAGTGCGAGTAACGGTGCCAAAGACATAATCTTATATAGCATCCTCCTCTTTTTCTGCAATGGCAAACAGGAATTATTCTTCTTGTCTGTTGCATCTTTTTTCTTTCATCCCAAAGAAACCAGTTCAATAATGTCTGTCTTCACACTATCTCAAAATGACTCGCCTCATTCTTTATTTTCTTGGAAGAGAAAGAGAGAGGGAGGAAAAACATATGTATATAAGTATAGATACACATGTATTAGTAATATATCGCATATATATTCACTCGGTGCTTGTGCATGCATACAAAACAGGGGGAAGAGTGAGTGGAGAGACAACCAGAGAGAAAGGAGCAGCGCAGGAAAAGGCCAGGAGAAAGGAACAACGAGACAGGGAAAGACAAAATGAAATGAAGAGAGATCAGGGAGTAAGAAAGAAGGGATGGAAACATAGAACATGGAATAGATAGAATGGTGGAGACGGAAAAGAGAGAACAAACAAGACAGAAAACAGAGAGAAGTAAAATAGAGAATGTACAAGGCCAACCTGGGAAAACAGGGAGACACAGGGAGAGGAGAAAGTACAAGCAAAAGAGGGGGACTCAAAGGAAACAAACAGAGCCAGAGAAGAAAATTGAAAGAGAGAAAGAGAGAAGAAAAGAGAGCGTAACAAGGGAAAAAAGAGGCACAAGGTGGATCAAAGAGAATGGGCAGAAATAGAAGTAAAGAGAGAAAATGCCGAAAGCAGAAATTATAAGGAAAACAGAACGGTAAAATAGAACAACATAAGAGAAAGCGCAATAAAAACAGAGAGGAAAAATACGAAAAAAAGAGAGTGGATGGAAAACAGAATGGAAAAACGAAAACAAGGCGCAAGGAAAACAGAGGGGAAAACGAAAAAAAGTGCAAGAAAATCAGAGAAAAAACAAGAATACAGGAAGTGTTCGAAAAACAGAGGAATAAACGGAACAAGAGAAAGCGCAAGAAAATCAGAAAACGGAACAAGAGAAAGCGCAAGAAAATCAGAAAACGGAACAAGAGAAAGCGCAAGAAAATCAGAGGTATAAACGGAACAAGAAAAAGCGCAAGAAAATCAGAGAAAAAAGGGAAAGTGCAAGGGAAGCAGAGAAAAAAACAAAAAAGGGAAAGTGCTCGGAGGACAGAGAGGGAAAAAACAAAAACAGGGAAAGTGCACGGAAAATTGAGGGGAAAAAACGAGGAAAGGGAAAGTGTAAAGAAAACAGAATGGAAAAAACAAAAAAAAGAGAAAGTGCAAGGAAAACAGAATGGAAAAAACAAAAAAAGAGAAAATGCAAGGAAAACAGAATGGAAAAACCAAAAAAAGAGAAAATGCAAGGAAAAAGGAAGGGAAAAAACGATGAAAGGCAACAAAAACAGAGAGGAAAAAACGAGAAAAGGGAAAGTGTTAGGAAAATGCAAGGGCAAAACAATAAAAGAGAAAGTGCAAGGGAAAAGGAGGGAGAAAAGCAACCAAAACAGAGAAAAAACAGAGTTTTAGAAAAAGTATAAAAAACAGGAAAAAACGAGAAAAGCCAACAAAAACAAAACAGGAAATAAGAAATAAAAAGAGAAAATGCAATGGAAACAGAGAAGAAAAACAACGAGAAAAATTAAAAGTGCAAGGAAAACGGAGAATAAAAAGAGGCGGAAAACAAAAAGAATGAAAAACGAGACCAGACACAGAGAGTGGTAAGGAGATGGAAAAAAATAGAGAAAGAGGGACCAAGAGAGAGAATAAATCCTTGTTGAATGATGTAAGACCATCTCAAATTCCATCGTTACACAAATCATTTTAAGCCCAAACAAAAAAAAACAAATTACAATGTTTTTGTTTCTCCACATTCTCCCTGGTTAAAGCCAATAATATTTGTTCCCACATATCCGCGCCCACCTCAAAATAAAGTAGGACACTCCTCCTCTCCTGTCCAAATAATTTGTACAGACCTTCTCACATAACACCGAAGGTGTTTTCCCGACAATTTCTTGACTACATAACATTTCCTATCCCACGGACTTGTTTCGTACTGGTAAAATCCAGAAATGTATTACCAGGGAATTGGAGAATTTCCCCGAAATTTATTCTCCTGCTGCTGAAATTGGACAAGCCCCATGCTAATGGGAAATAACGTGAATACAACGGGAAATAATAAACTTGGGTACATATGGGAGATTAATTCGGTTAAGAGGGATTTCACACATGGAGGGAAGACGAGGGCATTTTGCAATTCCTCCTCTTTTATCCGGGACCTCCTTCCCCTTTGAAACTCTTCAAGTTGGATGGAGGAGGATGAAGAGGAGGAAGTTGTTGTTTTTTTTGTTTTGTTGTTTTAACCCAGGACCTCCGAACATACAGAAGATCCTTGAGATCGCCCTGACAAAGAGGGCCTTTCTGGGGACGACCGACACTCTCCAATTCCATTTAATGTCTCCTCCTTCACTTGTGGCTCCCAATCAGCTCAAGCCCTCCAATTTCCCTGGACTTGCAACAAACCCTTCAAACTTTCCCTCTTATAGACGTGATTTTGAATTATTCACCACTTTAGGGCCATCCACTCGCACTTTCAATTTCCTTTTCTTTTGTGCTTCCTCACTCTTTTGTCTTGCCCTTTGTTTCCTGTCTTTCTTTCAGGGCTCTTCTAACTTTATCTGTCACGCTCTATCTCCCATTCTCCGCTGTTCTTCTCTCTTGCTCTTACTCTAATTCTCTGTCGTTCTCTTTTTCACTTTATTTCTCTCTCTGTCTCTCTTGTTTTTATTTCTCTCTCTCTCTTTCTCTCTCTGTTTTTTATTTCTCCCTCTGTCTCTCTCTTGTTTTTATTTTTCTCTCTCTCTTTCCCTCTCTGTTTTTTATTTCTCTCTCTCTGTGTTTTTCTTTCTTTCTCTTTCTGTTTTTTATTTCTCTCTCTGTGTTTTTCTTTATTTCTCTCTGTTTTTTATTTCTCTCTGTGTGTGTTTTTCTTTCTTTCTCTCTGTGTTGTTCTTTCTCTTTTTCTGCTTTCTTTCTCTCTCCTTTATTTCCGTCTCTGGTTTTTCTTTCTCTCTCCTTTATTTCTGTCTCTGGGTTTTCTTTCTCTTCCTCTTTTCCTTGTCTCTCTGTTTTTTCTTTCTCCTTTTTCTTTCAACTCTCTATTTTTTCTTCCCACCCCCCTCTCTCTCTCTCTCACTCTCTTTTCTTTCAATTCTCTATTCTCTCTCTTTTTTTATTTCAACTCTCTGTTTTTTCTTTCTCCTTTTTCTTTTAACTCTCTATTTTTCCCCGCCTCTCTCTCTCTCTCACTCTCTTTTCTTTCAATTCTCTATTCTCTCTCTTTTTTTATTTCAACTCAGTTTTTTCTTCCTCTCTTTTTTCTCTCTTTCCCTTAGCATGCTATCTTGACTGGTTTTCTCTCAGGGAAGAGAAATCCTCAGGTTTGCTTTCTCTTCCTTACCTCTCCACTTTCTAGTTTTCGCTTATTTCGTTTTCCACATTTTTTGAGTTTTGCTTTCTCAATTTACTGCTCAATCCTTATTTGCTTTCTTTTGTAATTTCCCTATTACTGTTTCGCTTTAATTCTACTTAATGATTTTTCGTGTTGTCCTTTATTTTACTTTATGCGCTTTCTGATTAATCCTTCGTTGTTTTATCCTTCATTTTGGTTTGTCCATTTGCTTAACCCGTTTTTGCTTTATTATTTATTTTGTTTTCTCCACTTGGTTAATCCTTTTTTGCTTTATTATTTATTTTGTTTTCTCCATTTACTTAATCATTTTTACTTTATTATTTATTTTGCTTTCTCCATTTACTTACTCATTTTTGCTTTCTTATTATTTATGCCTTCTCCACTTACTTAATATTATTTTTGCCTTATTATTTATTTTGTTTTCTTCTTTTAATCCTTTTGTTTGCTTGCCCCGCTCGCTCAATTATTCTTTGCTTTCTTCACGTGCTTATATTTATTTTGCTTTATCCTTTATTTTGCTTTTCCCGCTCGCTCAATCCTTCTTTGCGTTTTCCACGTACTTAATCCTTTTTTCCTTTCTGCACTTGCTTATATTATTTTGGTTTCTCCGTTATTGTGATTTCTCCAGTTGCTTAATCCTTTTTTGTTGTCTGCACTTTTTGCTTATTCTTTTATTTTTTGTTTATTTTGCTTTCCCTATACAGTTGCTTCCTTATTTTGTTTTCTCCACTTTCTGGCTTTTCACATCGCTGAATTTCCTGGTCCTCCCTTATTTTTCTTTCTGCTCCTTAATTTGCTTTCTCCCGCACTGATTTTCTCTTTTTTGTTGTGTCCTATTTCGGATTTTGCTTCCTTTTACTTTCTCCTTGTCTTATGATTCCCACTTAGCTTACCTAAGTTGCTTTCAATTCCCTCTATTTTCCTGTCAAGTTTCTCCAGAGGTTTCCCCTCCGGTGGGGTTGAATAAACGACCATTTCAATCAGGGCGATACTCCTTGAAGGTGAAACAAAGCCATTGACACTGGGATACACAAGGAGGAGTTTGAAAACAAGTTGAAAACAAAGTTACATTGAAGGTCCTTAATAGGATTTGCCCCTTCTTATAGTCTTTTCACACGTATTTACTCTCACCGGGCTTGAATGGAAATGCTTACAAAGTCCCGGGCACGAAACACTTCCATTGACATTATGGGGTGAGATTAAACTTAGGTAATTCCTTCCTTTTGTCACGTCTCCAAACAAGCCCGGACACAATAAAGGAGACTATCAATGGGAGAGTTGCCACGTAAGAAAACTAAAAAAAAACTGATAAAAAAAATTTGTAAAGAAAAAAAAGCTTTTGAATCTCCATTCCCGCCCCCAAGAAAAGTTTTCCCTCACAATCTTTTGTAAATAGGCTTGATTTACCCCTTTTTCCATTTTGTGTGCAAGTCCTTATATTCAGGTTCAGGGGCATTGAAATGGATTTTTTTAAAACTTTTCTTCAAACAAGCTATTACACAGTTTATGTGAAGGCATTGAACGTCAAGAAAAAGGTCCGTTCTGGATTTTTTTTTTATTCCTGGAATTTTTCCTCGTGGTAGACATAAAGAAGAGAGGAATTGACGTGAAAAATTACAATGGAAATCGCCTTCCCAGCACCTGTTTTTCTTGGGCACTAATGATCATATCCGAATGCAAAATTTCTTGTGCTTGACTTACAGTATGTAAAGCCCATTATAGAATTATTACTCTCATGACATTTTCCTTGGCAAATACATATACATAGAATGAATTCTATTTTGGAAGCTTCTAGTAGTTTAGTATTGACAGAAGGAGAATTCACAAGGGGGCATATACCGTGAATAACAGACGAGAGAGAGAGACAGTCGGAGCAAACGAGAAAGAGGCAACGATGGAAATGAGTCCCAGTGCTATAGAGAAAGGCAAGCATTAAATGAGAAATCAGGGATAGAAAGTCAGCAAAAACCAATAGTGAAAGAAAGAGAAAAACAAGCAGAAAAAAGAAGCAAACAACCATAAAAAAGCAAAGGAGAATCGGAAACAAAAAAGGGAAGAGAAAAATGGACAGAAAGGATAAGCAGCGAATACAGAGAAAAGTATGCTGAAAACAAAGAGAAAAATATGTGGAAAATAAATAGAAAAACATGCGGAAAATAAAGAGAAAAATATGTGGAAAATTAATAGAAAAACATGCGGAAAATAAAGAGAAAAATATGTGGAAAAGAAAAAGAAAAATACGCTGCAAATAAAAAGATAGTTATGCGGAAAGTGCACGAAAATGTGGAGGAAGAAAAGACATAAACAGGCAAAAGAGGAAGTAAAATGTACAGAAAAGAAAGAGACAAATATGCGAAAAATAAAAGGAAAATGTACAGAAAACAAATAATGTGCAGAACAAAGAGACAAATAGGCACAAAAGGAATAAAATGTACAGAAACGAAATAATGTGCAGAACAAAGAGACAAATAGGCAACAGGAATAAAAATGAACAGAAAAGAAATAATGTGCAGAACAAAGAGACAAATAGACAACAGGAATAACAATGTACAGAAAAGAAATACAAATGTACAGACAAGAAATAATGTGCAGAACAAAGAGACAAATAGGCAACAGGAATAACAATGTACAGAAAAGAAATAAAAATGAACAGAAAAGAAATAATGTGCAGAACAAAGAGACAAATA
>JAQGBT010007639.1:0-10736 GCA_034698585.1 Disparrhopalites patrizii
AGAAAAGAGAGAGATAAACATACAGAGGGAGAACGAGAGAGAAAAGAGAGAGATAAACATACAGAGGGAGAACGAGAGAGAAAAGAGAGAGATAAACATACAGAGGGAGAACGAGAAAGTGAGAGTGAGATAGAGAGAGGGAGAGAGGGAGGCTCGTTGAGGTTGAAGAGCCAGAAGAACTCCATGGCAATGCAGTCATGAGGGAGGGAAGAAGAGGCTGACATGCAGAATATACGATGAAAATAGTGAGAGAGACTCAAGTGAGGGATACACAGGCGAAGGAGGCGTAGAGGGAGGCCAAGAGAGAGAGAGAGAGCGGGTGGGGGAGGGGATGCGCAGAGAGAATTGAGGGAAGTGTTGGGCCGGGATTTCTCCGAGTTTCGGGGCATTTAAGCGATATCGGGTGTCTCGGGAGCAATACTAGACTACTGCTATTTGAACGGGAGAGTCAGGAGAAGCAAGGGAGAGAGACAGAAAGAGAGAGAGAGAGAGAGAGAGAAATAGCGGGTGACATCCACCACCATCATTTATACACATTCTCCCTCATCCCCCTCGACCAAAAGGGAAAAGCCACCACTCTCCCTCGGACGTTCCGTCGGTCAAGAGACTCGGGGAAGATTTATTCCATAGCAACTCTCCATACACCTTTGGGACTCTTTTGCCCGGACATTCCCTAATTGTCATGTGAGTTCTAAAAACGTACATAAAGAGAGAGAGGGAGAGAGAGGGAAAGGAATATAATAAATATTGTATAGTGAACATCATTATCTCCTGGAATTATCTCTTGTACTCTATTTTATACCCTCACCCGCCCAATCTCCGGAGGGGCTCCTCCCCCCAGTTTGGTTTTGGTCGTGCTGGAGAGTGTATAAATCGGGGAAAGCCCTATCAGGCGCAATTTCTCAGTCCTGAAAGGATACAAATTTTTTTGTGTGGTTTTTTTAAATATGATAATAATGATTCATTGAGTATTTCAAGAGTGAAAGTTTTTCTGGATATACCATTTCAACGCATCATAACTGGTAAGTTTTTTTTTAGATTTATTTTTTTGGAGGTTTTCCCTGGGGCAAGTTGAACTTTGGGTGTTCCAGCGATTTTGGGGGGAGATAATCGTGAAACGGAAGCTAATTAGTACTTTAAAGACTTTAATTTATGTGGAGAAAGGTGCATTTATGCTTAGCTGGAATAAAATAAAACGGGGATAAAACGGGAACACAATTATTGTGTTAAACTCTACATAAAATGTCATGACAGACGAAATTAGTTTACTTTGATTCTAAAGACATTTTTTGTCGAACTTTCCTTGTTTTAGGATAATATTTTAGTTTTTTTGGCAGTTTTCTCCTTGGACAATTTATCGGGGGGTTTTACATTGTTGGAACGAATGGGGTTGAAAGGGTTGCGAAGCAAGATGGAATGAGACTAACACAAAAACATTTCGTGAGAGAAAGTTCTCATTGGAATATATTACACAGCAAAATCAATATAACTGAATATAATTGAATTTAATTGAATATACTTGAATTTAACTGAATATAATTGAATATAACTGAATTTAACTGAATATAATTGAATATAACTGAATAAATAAAGTAAGGAATTCCACAAAATAATTGGTTTAGCCAACATCAATTACAAAATTTGAGGATAAAAATATTTTTCCGTACTTTTATTCATTTTGATTCATTTGTTTGTCCTATTTACCCTATTTTTATAATATTTCCCATTTTTGTTCGTCTTTTCTCCTTATGTGTGCATATTCTATACAATTTTACTTCATTTCAGTAATTACACGTATAATTACACGTCAATAATACACGTTTTACTGTAAATATTGCGACGTTTCCCACTTTGTATTTTGGCACAGTGTGCTTTGATGTATCTCTTTCCCCCACATTTTGGCCTGTCCTCCCCACGTTTTACAACCTTTTTTCCACCCCAGTTTTTTTTATCACCTCATCTCCTGGCAAAGCCTCCTTAAAGCTGTGGGGAGAAGGGAAAAAAGCTCCTGGAAAGACAAGGGCTATAATAGGATAGGAATTTTGTGGTTGGGGGAAAAGAGATTTGAGGGAGGCTACACGATAACAGAAATTGGAAGTGAAAAGGATACAATGGGTAAGGGGAGAGATATAGTGAAGTGTGAGAAAGGGTTGAAAAAGATGGAAGGACGAGAAATATAGAAATTGAGTGAGAAATAGAAACGGGAAAATCAGAGACACAGAGAGCGATAGAGAAACAAAGAAGTATACGGAAACACGGGGAGAAAGGGAGACATGTCGTGATAGAGAAAGAGGAAGAAAGAAATGCAAAGAAGAAACTGGAGAAAAGAGAACACAAAGAGCGGCAGGAAGAACGAGAAAAAGTGAGTAAAACGCAGGCAAGAAAGAAAGCTGAACGGAGGAAGGAAGGGCGGAACGAGGGAGAGAAAGTGAGCAAGACGAACGGGAAAAGGAAATTGAGACAAGAGGGAAAGAAAGAACACGAAGAACGAGAAAAGAAAGATAGAACGTAGGGCAAGAAGAGAGAAAGGGAAGACAGGGAAAAATAGGGAAGGAAAGAGAGCAAGAAAGGGAGAAGAAAGGGACAACAAACAGAACAGAGAAGAAAGAGGTAAAGAGTAAAAATTTGAGAATACAACAAGAAGGAGAAAGTACAAGAGCAAACGAGAGAAAGAAAGAATAGAGAAAGAAGCATAAGAGGAAGGTAGGGAAAAAGAAAGAAAGAAACGAGAGGAAAAAAGGAGAGACAGAAATGAGACGAAGAAACGGGTAAAAACAGAAAAGAGCAAAAGACAAAAACGAGGGAGCGAGAAAAATAGACAAAAACGAGAGAACGAGAAAAATAGACAAAAATTAAAAAACAGAAAAGGAGAGAACGTGAAAAATAGACAATAATTAAAAAACAGAAAAGGAGTGAAAGTCAAAAAGGTGCAGAAATGAAAATAATAGAATGTAAAATGCATAAGAGAAAGGGAGAGATCAACAAAATGAAAGAGAAAAATTGGGGGAAAGAGAAAAGTAGCGAGAGAGAAGAAAATATACGAGGAAGGAAGGGAAACAGAGAGAGAAATATAAGACGAAGAAAGGGGAAAAGAGAGAGAAATATAAGAGGAAGGAATGGAAAAGTAGAGAAACGAGAGGAAAAAAGGAAAGAGAGAGGGAAATGAGAGGAAGAAACTGAAAGAGACAGAACAGAGAGGAAGAAAAGGTTAGAGGCAGAAAATAAAGGAAGAAAAGAGAAGACGCAGAAAAGAGGAAGAAAAGTAAAGATGCAGAAAAGAGAGGAAGAGAAGGAAATAGGGAAATGAGAACGGAAGGAAGAGGAAAAGAGAGGGAAAAGAAGGGAAAAAATAAAGAAAGAAAACGGACGACAGAAAAGTGCAGAGAAAAAAGGGGAAATAGAAAGAGGAATAACAGTAAGAGACTGAACAAAGGGAAAGAGATGAATAGCAGAAAGAGACAGAAAAAGGAGAAAGAGAAGAATAGCAGAGATAGAGGCGGAAAAGGAGAGAAAGATGCCGAGATTTCAGTAAAACTTGTTGATCCTGACTATCTGTAGTTGTGACGGAGGGGCTCTCTTGATCTTTTTCTCGATTCATGGCTCAGTGCATGTAAAAACAGTGTGGGATGGTGTGGGGCAGGATCTTTTTCCTTGTGTGTATAAAACATAACAAGGAATCTACATCTTCCTCCTCCAGCCACCACTCAACCTCTCCTCATCCTCCTCATCCTCCTCCTCCTCGGGAAATTCCAAATGCACACACAAACCATGTTTTCCACCTCCCTTTTCAAAGACTTTTTTATTGCTCCTCTATCTCATCCTTTCACCCTCTACCTTTCCCCTCCATCTATCTAAACCCCTGCTTTCTCCCCTTTATTTGATCGTCCTACAACCTCCCAGAAGATGTGGAGAAAAGGGATGCAACAGCTTAATCACGTCCATTCTCTTCCCTGGCCTTAGCAAGAACAAAAACAAATCCTTTTCTCCTCCCCAATTAATGTTTTCTTAGGGAGCTGTAATGAAACCGCACTTTTTTATTACATTTTTCTTACCCTCACCGACGTCAAACTTTAAACTTTCTCCCCAAAAAAAAACTTTCTCCGTCCTCATTTTTTCCCTCAACCCCCGCATAATTATTTTCAACCTGACCACACGCATATAATTACCCGAATAATCGATGGCCAGCATCTTTTGAAGGAGTTCAAAAAGCCCGATTTTTTACCTTTTGTAAACAATTTTTGCGTTTAATGTTTGCGGGAACTGGATCTAATGAGATTTAGTGGACTTTTTTTTAAATAATTAGATACTTGTACGGTCCATGGAATCTCTGGATACGTTTAATAGGTGGCTACTGGAGATAATGTTGCTGGAATAATAATATTGTGAATTGTATGTAATAAAGGAGAGGAGAAACTGAAAATATTAAAGATACCGGCTGGTCTGGGGCTAATAAGGTTCCTTGGCGGGAAATTATGAACGCCATTTTGAATTCCCATTAAAGTGGAGTCGGCGGAATTTAGTTGAGATACAACAAAAATGTAAAATTAGATATAAGAGGAAGGTAAATCCTGGCATTGCCTCGGGGCGAGAATGAGAAAGTGTCTAAGGTGGGTCACGGTCTAGACAGAAAGCCATCAAAGAGATTCAGACGGAAGCAGATTGTCATAAAATTATAAAGAGGCACATCTGAAAGTAGAAAAATTGGCAGGAGAAAATTGAAGAGAACGGGAGAGAAAATTAAGGAAGAGCCATGGCAGAGACATATACTAAGAGGAGAGAAGCGGGAGAAAAAAATGAAAATAAAGGAAAACAGCATGTAATAAGAGAAAAATAAAGGGTGGGGTGAATGTATTTAAATGATAGATTTCAAAGGTCAAGAAGAAAAATAAAAATAAAACGCGGTTGAAAGGAGGAAATAGAAAGATAAGTTGGAAGTTTAAGGAGGAAAGAAGGCATTTAAGGTATTTAATCCCATCCGTCCTTTCCTTCCCCTGTGTTTCTTGAGAAAAGGAAGCAATTTTGTAATTATGATGTGAAAGTGAGAGAGAAAGGAGAGAGATGAAGAGAGAGAGAACGAGAGAGAGAACGAGAGAGAGAGAAAGGAAGGAAGTCAAAAGGTACAACGCGTGCCCATTTCCAAGCATTTGTGTGCGGCTTTCCCCAGAAGGAGATCCACCCACTTGGCAAGGAAAGAGCCCACAAAGCCCCGTTTTAAATATCTAACATCCGATCATAAACCAGAGAGATGCAGAAAGTGAAAGCAAAGAGCCTAAGAGAGAGAGCAGGAGGGAGGAAGCTCCATAGAGATAAAACAAAGGATACAAAGAGAGAGAGAGAGAGAGAGAGAGAGAGAGAGTGAAATAGTAAGCAAAAGCCAGATAGAGAGCAATCTTAAGACGAAGCAAAAACAGTTTAACTAGAAAAAAGCACAAAACAGAGAGACCAAAGAAAGATCATGGGGAAAAAAGCTGGGAAAATACGAAGACAGAGGAAATAAAGGAAGATCATGTGAGAGAAAGGGAGACAAGCAAATATCCAAAAAGTGGGAGGGGTGAAACGAGAGTGACGGTAAATCAGAGAGCGACACGGCAAGAGAAAGGCACAGATACATAAGCAAATGGAGGGCGAAAAATGCAAAAAAACAGAAAAGAGACAGTAAACAAGACAAAAACGGAGAACGGGAAAAACTAAAAAAATTAAAAAAAACGGAGAGGAGATAAGGCGAAAAAGATGTAGAAACAAAAATAGAAAGAAACAAAGGAAAAAAGAGGATGTATAACAAAGAGGAGAAAGGGAGAGATAAACAAAACGCGAGAGGGAAAGGGAGAGATGAAGAAAACGCAAGAGAGAAATTGAGACAGAAAAAAGCAACGAGCTAGGGAGAGACAAAAAAGACGAAATATAGAGAAAATGGAAGAGCGAGAAAAGTTACGGCAAAAGGAGAGAGAAACAAAACGAAAGAGATAATTGAGAGAGCAAGGAAAGTTACGACAAAAGGATAGATAAACAAAGCGAAATAGAGAAAAGTAACGAGAAAGGGAGAGAAAATCAAGAAAGAGAAATTGGGAGAGAAAAAAGTAACGAGAAAGGGAGAGAACATCAAAAAAGAAAGAGAAATTGGGAGAGAAAAAAGTAACGAGAAAGGGACAGAACATCAAAAAAGAAAGAGAGAAATTGAGAGAGAAAAGAGTAAAGAGAGACAGGGAGAAAAAGGAAGTGAGAGAAAAGGGAGGAAAGATGGAGACAAAATAGGTAAAGCAAAATAGGGCGAAAGAGAGAGAGAGAAAGGAAAATGTACAATAAAGGATGGAGAAAGTATTTGCTAAAGGCCATGTAGATCTTCTCATGGCTGTTTAAACAACGGTGGAGTTAAACTCGGCGGAGAGAGAGAGCTCCATACTCACACTAACCCCGTGGTTCTCCACGGAATTGAGACGTTCATAAAATTTGCACAAACCACAGGCTTTCTTTCACACGGTGTAAGTCCAAAACTTTGGAAATCTCCTTGTTTCCCCCTCCTTCGCCCTCTCTTCCTCTCTTTATACCGTATTTTCATCTTTCACAATCTCTTCCTCCCCCACTTTGAATGTAACATAGATTCTCTCCCCCCAAGAAAATAGGCAGCACCTATTATTTCCCTCTACCACATAAATGATGAAACACTTTATTTTATCCTTTCTCCCTCTCTCTATCTCTCCCTTTTCCTCTAACTCACTCTCCATTTATCTCTCTCTTTCTCTCCATTCCTTTCTCTCTTTCCCTCTCTCACTTTCTCTCTTTCTCTCTCACTTTCTCTCCATTCCTTTCTCTCTTTCCCTCTCTCACTTTCTCTCTTTCTCTCTCACTTTCTCTCCATTCCTTTCTCTCTTTCCCTCTCTCACTTTCTCTCTCTTTCTCCATTCCTTTCTCTCTTTCCCTCTCTCACTTTCTCTCTCTTTCTCCATTTCTTTCTCTATTTCCCTCTCTCACTTTCTCTCTCTTTCTCCATTTCTTTCTCTATTTCCCTCTCTCTCTTTCTCTATCACTGTCTCTCCATTTCTCTCTATAGTTCTCGCTCTTTCTCTCTTTGTCTCCATTTCTTTCTCTATTTCCCTCTCTCTCTTTCTCTATCACTGTCTCTCCATTTCTCTCTACAGTTCTCGCTCTTTCTCTCTTTGTCTCCATTTCTTGCTATATTTCTTGCTCTTTCTCTCCATTTCTTTCTATATTTGTCGCTCTTTCTCTCTTTCTCTCCATTTCTTGCTATATTTCTTGCTCTTTCTCTGCTTCTCGCCATTTCGTTCTATATTTCCCGCTCATTCTCTCTTTCTCTCCATTTCTTTCTATATTTCTCGCTCTTTCTCTCTTTCTCCCTTTCCCTCCATTTCTCTCTCTTTCACGCTAATTCTTTCTCTTTCTCCCTATATTTTTCGCTATTTATCCATTTCTTTCCCTCTTTCTTCCTATTTCTCTCTCTCTTTCTCTCTATTTGTCTGTCCTTTGCTCTCTCTCTCAATTTCTCTGCCATTTGCTCTATCTGTCTGTATTTCTCTGTCCCTTACTCTCACTTTCTCTGTCTTTTTCTGTCTCAATTTCTATCTTTCTTTCTCTCTCTCTTTCTCTGTGTCTCTTGCTCTCACTTTCTCTCTCTTTCGTTCTCTCTTTTTCTCACTATTTTTCTCGCTCTCTATTTCTCTGTAGCTTGCTCTCTCTCTCTCGTCTTCTTCTGTCTCGGCTTCCCTTTTTGCCCTCCTCCAGCGATTGTATCTCTCTCCATTTAAACTCTATCGACCTTCCGCATAAATGTTTTGTAAAAGAAAGTATTTAGGACTTTGCGGGATTGTGGAGGAATCTGGAGCTATTTAAATGTTCCATATGGATCTCCATTTTCTCCCAGCTCCCCCTTGTTCTGTCCCAGTGTTAGATAAATTTGGGTTTCCGCAACTAAAGACACACCCCACAGATTCTCCCTCTTTTCGCATCATTTCCTTTTTTTTGAACACTTTTTTATTTTATTTTTTACTGCCTTCGCTTTTCCTTTGGATTTTTGTTTTGTTTTTGTTTCTTGTCGTTTTCCACCATGAAAAAAACATTCCTTTTGTCTCTTTCTCTCCCCAACTGAGGGATAATAAACTGGGATTTCACGTCCCCAGTAATTCATATAGTCTCACGTGCATTCTTGTGGTTTATTTTTTTCAATTCCTGCCGGGAGGAAGTAGTGAAGAGGGGGAAATGTCTGTGGGCATATGGAGATTGTGGAGGGGCTTTAATTATTTTTATGAGCTTTTTATTATCTACTGTGAATGGAATCCTTTTTTCCCGGTGGTGAAGTGCCTCAATTATGTAAGAGAGCTCGTTTTCTGAATGAGGCTTTGGATTTGTCTTGAAGGGGAATCGCTCTTGGTGAGAATTTGGAAATCCCGGCATAATACGGAACAGCTCTACGGATTTTAGCAAGGACATTCAATGTGCGCAATTATTTTTCGAGACGAGCACTATACAACTGAGGACATGGCAAAATAGCCACTATCAGAGTAAGCCCGAAATTCTGAGGCGGGAAATTTACAACATATTAAATGTAGAGAATGGACAATTAGGGAAGAGAGACAAATTGAGACGGCACAAAAGGATGAAATGGGTGAATCTACATAGGTACACAATATGGGTGAAGGAAGGAAGAGAGAAAAAGCCAGTCAATGATAAACAGAGACAAAGAGAGGCGGGAAAATTTTCAAAAAAATAAAACAAATACGAAGCAGGATAATGCAATTAGAAGAAATACGTGGCAATTCATAGAGTTAAGAAGAACCACCACAACAAAGAGAGAAATACTATAGGGAATAGGAGAAACAAAAACAAAAGGAAGCAAACAGGAAAATGATAAAGAGACAAATTAATGAAGAGAGGATGGACGGGGAAAATGATGACAATAAATAAAAAGGAGAAAAAAGCGCATGGAGATAAAAAGATGGACGACAAGAAAGAAAACAAGAGCAAAAAAATGTCAAAAGAAGGAAGCAAAAGCAAGAAAGAACATCTAAATGTCATAAATACCGTGAAAACTGTCAAATGAGAGCAAGAGAAAGGCAGAATGAAAGCAAGACAGAGCACGAAAACGACAGAAAGAGCAGGAAGAAAGGAAAAAGGAGAAAAAAAATGAGGAAAGAACAAGTAAAATAGAAAGATCAAGAAAAAGAAAGAGATCAGGAAATAAAAAAGATAGTGCACAAAGAAAGTAAAAGGGAGAAGACAATAGGAAAGAGCAGGCAAAAAGAAAGAACAGGAACAAAAAACGAAAGGGCAAGAAGAAACAGAAAGAGCAAGAAAAATAAACAAATAGCGAGACGAAATAAACACAGAGCAAGAAAAATAAACAAATAGCGAGAAAAATAAACAAATAGCAAGAAAAATAAACAAATCGCAAGAAAAAATAAAGACACAGCAAGAAAAAATAAAGACAGAGCAAGAAAAAATAAAGACCGAGCAAGAAAAATAAAGAAAGAGAAAGAAAAATAAAGACAGAACAAGAAAAATAAAGAGCCAGAAAAATAAAGAAAGAGAAATAAAGAGTCAGAAAAATAAAGAAAGCAAGAAAGAGTCAGAAAAATAAAGAAAGAGCCATAAAAAAAGAGCAAGAAAGAGCCAGAAAAATAAAGAAAGAGCAAGAAAGAGCCAGAAAAATAAAGAAAGAGCAAGAAAGAGCCAGAAAAATAAAGAAAGAGCAAGAAATAGCCAGAAAAATAAGGAAAGAGCAATAAAGAGCCGAAAAAATTAAGAAAGAGCCAGAAAAATAAAGACGGAGCTAGAAAGAGCCAGAAAAATAATGAAAGAGCAAGAAAGAGCCAGAAAAATAAGGAAAGAGCAAGAAAGAGCCAGAAAAATAAAGAAAAAGTAAATAAAAAATTGAGTAAGACAAAACAAAGAGCAGAAAGAAAGGAAGAAGGAGAAAAGTAAGAGAAAGCAAAAATAGGAAAAAACAGCAGAAAAAAAGATGGAGCAAGAAAAAAGACAGAAAGAGCAGGAAAACGAAAATCAACATACATAGAAGAAAATATCAAGAAAATGTAAAAAAGAGAAGGCAAAGAGAAAACAAGGAAATAAGAGACCAGAGAACAGAAATGCGAACAGTGAATTAATAAATGAAGAAAAATAAAGCGTAGCAGAAAAACAGAATAAGACGAATAGAAAATAAAAGGGATATGAAGATAGAAAAAACGCGTATGGAAAGCATGATATGTAAAATGGAGAAAAAAAAGCAAACCCCAAAAGGAAATAGAGCAAAAAGGACGCCAAGGAGAAAAAGCAGAGCCAAAGCGGACAAGGACGAAGTGGATGCTGAGGAGGGAAAGATAGGGTGAAGAGCAAAATAGAAGCCTTGTGAGAATCAAAGGAAAGGCAAAGTGAAATAATAAGATGAAGGAACTAGAAAGAATCCAATGAGTCAACTGAAAGAGATAAAAAAAATAAGAGTTTGCTATGACGCCTTTTAACAATATAGGGGAAGATGCATTTCTTTTCAGTCCATGTTTATTCAAAGTCTGGGGCGAGAGTGCAAGGGAATAGAAAAAAATTGAGGGAAAAAAGGAATCTCTCTGGAATGTATTTAGAGTCAACAAGGAGAGCGTTGACAAACAGATCTTCTTTTCAACCAGACAAATGATTTCTAAATCCTTTTTCTCCTTATTTTTTTATTTCTTTTTCTTCTTTCTCTCTCTCTCTCTCTCTCTCTCTCTCTCTCTCTCTCTCTTTCTCTCTCT
>JAQGBT010007640.1:0-10735 GCA_034698585.1 Disparrhopalites patrizii
GCAGCAGCACAAGCCGCCACAGCTGCCTCCCCAAATCTACCCACCATTCCATTGCCATCCCCAGCTTCCGGTGACTTGTCATTGGATGAGGTGGATGGACTTTGTACTTCAATCTTGGGGAAAATACTACCATCACCAGGAGAATTATTCCCCCCTCCAAGGCCCTCCTCTCTCCCATTCTTCTCCATCCCCGCTTGGTCACTTTGTACTTGGTTCTTGTCACATCCTCCTCTTTCTCCTCCTCCATTAAGACTACTACGTAAATTATCAAGAAGAATAAAGGGGTCATTTTGATGACAGGTTTGGTCAGCAAATGGGATTGAGGAGGTTGACATGAGAGGGACATGTAAAGCCACGTTTGTAATGGGGTGGGTTGGACTAATATCATCAGGTAATAGCTGTGGTGCTTTCTCCCCATCAGACATCGGCTTATTGAGGGATGCGAAGGCTTCCGCGGCGGCGACGGCCTCCGCCGCCGCCGCTGCTGCCGCTTGTTCCGCCTCCACGGCCAGAGACAAAGGTCGGACGATGACGACGGGCGGGGAGCTACTTTGCTCATCAATGGTCTTCTCGGCATGCTCAATGATTTGTCGAACGGCTTTCTTGAGGCTATTTGCACGTGACATGAGTATCTCCCTTTGTTGGAATTTCACCGGCTTCACTTTGACCACGGACATGGTGTTGGACGAGGAGGATGACGTCCCCCCACCGACACCACTTTCATCCGTCACTGACAAATGGACATTTTCCATTTCATTCTCTCCCGGTCGATCAACCTGGAACATTTCGCAATCGTATCTAAATAAGTGTTTCTCTATCTCTCTCTCTCTCCCTCTCGCTCTTTCCCCCTTATCTATACACTTTTTTTCTCTCTCTCGACTTTCACGTGCATGTCACCATGGACTTGACTTTTTTGTGTATAGAGATACTACATGCAATATACATATCCAATTGGATTTCAGCCAACATGGTGACTGATTAAAAAAAGGGAGACGAGAATGAGAGAGAATAGAGGAAACCTTTTTTATTTTCTCTTCATTCCCACTCTCTCTTTCATCTCTTTTCTCCAATTGAAATGGCCACCCATTTCCCTTTTTTTTCATACATTTCCTCCAGAGTAGAACCTTAATGGTTATCGTCCGCTTTCCATACATATGCAGTGGATATGGGGAAAGGGACATAAAAAGACACGGCCTTTTTTTTTTGTTAGGATAAAAAAGAAGAAGAAAATGTACCTCCACAAGCTCCTCACACTTCTCGGCCGTGGGATCACATTCCGTCTCCTCATTCAGGGTCTGAAGCAATGAATTTAATTTGAGACTGAGATGTGCACATTTCTGATTAATTTCAGCATCATCTGCAGATGAACCCACTTTACCGATCATGTCCCGAACCGTTTCACAGAGGACTCTGCGTATTTTTTTTGGGAATGAAGGGGAAACGGAGACAAAAATAGAATCAAGAAAAAAAAAACATGGTTAGATTAGTTTGTTTTGGAAAATATAAGTCTGGTGATTGCACTTTTACATGCTATGTAAATGGACTTCCGGCTATAGGAGATATTGAGAAGGGACTTAGACAAATAAATATGAGCAATCTCAGAGAGATGTAATGACATTTGGAAGTGTTTTTTTTTGTGGGGGGACATAAATATTTTCAGAACGTTTTTTGTGCGTTGTTTGGATTTGTTTGGAGACAAACTTACTTGGCAGATGCAATGACAGTTTGGTGTTGATTGGATTGAAGAATGTTTTGTAGATGGCAGACGACCGAGTCCTCGTAATGGGAAATGTGGGGTTTCTCCTCGTGCCTGGGGTTCTCCGGTGGCTTTATTACACAACCACGCTCGTAAGTCATTATACTCCACCTAAAAGATAATCAAGAGAAGTCTTATGAGTCTTCTTTTGTTTTTTTTGGTACTTTCCCAAACAGCTTCTCTTTACTCAAGACCGGCAGTGAGTAAACATTTAAAGAGAGAGTGAGAATTCTTTCTCTCTCTCTCTCTCTCTCTCTCTCTCTATTCAACCTTTCTTTTATTTAATTTTTTCTCTTCCTTGTTGATTTTTTCTCTCGCTTTCTATTTTTCCCTTTCTGATTTGTCTAATTTTCACACTTGCTCTTTCTGTGTTTCCATTCCACTGTTGTCTTCCTCATTCTCTTTTGTCTTCTTTATCATTTTCTCTGTCACTGTTTTTGCTTTCTCTCTGTCCCTCTTTTGGTTTTCCGTTCTTTTTTGCTTTCTCTCTGTCCCTCTTTTTGCTTTTCTGTGCCATTCTTTTTTGCTTTCTCTCTGTCTCTTTTCTCTGTCGCTCTCTTAGCTGTTCTCTGTCGCTTTTTTGCTTTCCTCTGTCGTTCTCTCTCTTTCTTTGCTAACTTTATATCGGTCTCTTTTGTCAAGCATCGCTGGAGTTTGTTTCGTTTGTCTCTCTCTTTTGCTTATTGCCGATCACTTTCTTTCACTTTCTCTCTAATGCTTTGTGTCACTTTCTCTCTAACGCTTTCTTTCACTGTCTATCTAACGCTTTCTTTCTCTGTCTCTCTAGCGTATTCTTTTACCTTTGTCTCGAAAACTCCCATCCCTACTGCTCCTTTCTCAGATTTTGTCATCTCCCTGCCGATTTCTTTCTGTAAGTCAAGATTTTTTCTCTTCTCTGTCACTTTCACCCAAGTTCTCTATTTTTCTCCTTTGTTTCATTCCCTCATTTTCGCCCTTTCTCCGTGTAACTTGCTTCCCCCCGACGTCCCGTTATGTTCATGTGCACTCACCTATCTAGCATCTTGGTCGTGGCACGTTCATACTTATCCAGAAGGTGTGGCAAATGGGCCTCATCATCACAAGAAGCCCCCCAGCCCAAGACCCGAGCCAAGTCATTTCCCGTCCCCAGAGGTAACACCCCAACTTGTACTTGTCTCTAAAATAAAGGGGAAAAAAGTAACCTTGAATATGGAGAAGAAAAAATAAGAGAGAAAACCCTTTGTTTTCTTACGTCATTCACATTCCTCCTTTAAAGGGGATAGGTTTAACCTTAACTTAAAAACAAAATTGAACGCAAATATATGGTCATCTATACAGGCGTATGATAGGTACATAACGTCTGTATGTGGGCATACACAAAAAAATTTTCATTTTGATAAGAGCGCTCCTGCTTTTTACAGCTTTTTAAGTCCACCGAAAAAAATGGGGAGGAGTACGGGCGTCAGCAAAAATAATTTTTTTTCTCCTTCATATGATAATATGTCCAGGAATGAAAACGTACCTGAACATACCCACATTCGTGGAAGAAAGCATGGGGTAAGGAGAAACAAATTGGGAGATTTCCTTTTTTCCCTCTCCTTTTGACATTGCGATAGTACGTATGAATTGAAGGAATATGAAAAGAGGGGAAAAAATCGGAGAAAGAAGAAGATATTGAGAACTCACATGCATATCAAGGCTATCAATTTCACACATGACCCAACCCACAGATCCATCTCCACCACAGACTAGAATACGGAAAGGTTCAAAATGCCTAAAGAGCTGCAGTCCTGGTCTTGGTCCACCATTGACAAGGTCAAAAACTTGGGCAGGATTGAGAAGCTGTTTAAATCTACGGAGGAATTTCAAACCTTGGTGATCACCCGATTTCGAATTCACGAAGACGAGGAGGGGAGAACAGCCCTGGAGGGGAAGTGAGGGCTCCCAAGCTTCGTCGCTCCCTTCCGAAAATAAAATAAAAGACATTAAGAAATACGATATCACCAGGAAATTTCATACATTTTTATTTAGGGCTAAATATGTCACGAAGAAAATATGTCCACAATTTTATGGCAGAGAAAATAAAAGATGGGCGAATTTTCAAAGGATGATTTTTTTTTACTTATTATAAAAGTAATTCCCATGTCAGTTTTTCAAGCAATAATGTTCGACCAGTGCGAACTCTTAGATGCAAAACTTACTAAAAAATTGGTAAAAAAGGATTTCACAGAAATTCTCTGAATGTTAAAAATGCCTATTTTTCAACTTCGAGCGGAAAAACTGACATTGGACTTGCCGTGTAGGATCTCAATGCGGTTTTTCTACAGAGATTATGATAAAGTTCTGCACAAAATAATAGTTTTTTTTTATCCCAATTTTATTTCTGGCCTAAACCGCAGCGGGGGAGTGAAACATTCATTATATTTCTATGAAATTATTTTCAGGATTTTTGTCGCTTATGGTCAGTTTTGCATGTATGAGTCGGTGCATTTAGTGGGAAACAATCCTTAAGAAATTTATATATTTCTTATCCAATGTTTCAAATTAAATCGGAAAGCACTTCATATTTCAATTTCGCCCTTGAATAACACGATAAGAGGCTTAATTACAGCAAAAGTATACGCATTAAAAATAAAATAAAAGCCTTACCAACAGTATGAAGGGCTGTGGGGGGAACCACACTTATCCTACTCAGACTACATTTCTTCCTCATACTGAAACGACACGCATTATGCACGCATGCACGACACCACAAGCATCTCCAGTCTTGTAATCTGGAAGAAAAAAAATACATTCATTTTTTTTTTACTTTCTCTCCCACAAAAATGCTCCTTAAACACTTCCGGTCCGTTGATCAAATAAAATCCGTCTTCTGAATTGTATATATTATAATGAAAAAAGGGGGAAATTGAGTTGATTTCCCAATTATTACCGCCACTTTGCATGCTAACTGGTAATACTCACGATGGTGGAAGAGCTTGATGAAATCCCGTAAAATGTTAATAAAAAAAAAAAAATCCGCCCACCGAAGAAATTATATTTCTTTTTTATAAAATACCACAAAAGGAAAAAAGGGTTTCCTTAATTCCCTCGCACTTGTGCTTGTGAATGAACACATTAATTTCCCAATTTTCTTTCAATGAAAAACTCACTCATCCCACGGGCTAAATTGAATTTTCTCATATCCTCAAATCTTTTTTTTTCATCTGTAATTTCCTCCTTTTCCAGCTTTCTGTTATAATAACATCTCCTTGATGCTAGCCTCCTTCTTTGAGCTTGAGTTCTTTAAATGAAGGAAGAGGAAATTAGTTCATTAAGTATACATATGAATGAAGAAGGAAAGGGAAGAAGTTAAAGAAAAATTCTCGTTTTCCCCTCTCTCTTTTTCTTTTGGCCAAAAGACTTGAAATGTGAAAAATTATTGAGCATTTAAAGTAGCAGATTGAATTGGGGCCAAACGACTCCTTCGGGCCTTGTTTATTATGGTAAAGAGTTTAATTGCCGATCCTCTCCATCATGGGAACAGACGTCACTTGTTTAGACTAAGAAGTCCGTGAGAGAAGACTTCTGGGTACTTATGTACACACGGATATGAAGAATCACACAAAATGTTAAAAATATACCACCCGCAGGGGAGGTTATAAACCCAAATTTATTTTCGGCCCTACAAACAAATATGAACGCTACTGTAAACAAACCACGAACTTTGACCCCCCTAAACGGGCATCACATCCATCAAAATGAATGGCATACATGAAAGGATCTTTCCTCATAGAAAGTTTAAAAGAAGAATCAAACCATATTTTATCCCGACATAAATGAGAAGCATTTCATTCATTCCGTTTTTACTTGTACTTTCTAGTCTAAAATAAATTTGTGAAAGTATCAACCATCACATTTATTTTCAGGTTGCCTTCCCCACTAATTTCACCTTAATTTTAATCTTAATTGTCAAATTAGTACGGAAAAATGGGACAAAAAAAGCTTTAGACTTACTTTAAAACGGATCCACAGGTTTTCTCACACACGGCACATTTGGCCGATACCGGGAGATTCCCTTCCAGCCATTGGTGAGGAAAGATGAGAGACTGGAAATGATAAAAAATCAGTAATAATATAATCACATGTCTTCATTCATTTAAAAGACATTCTCAAAAATGCAAAAATTAGGCTGACATATACACACTTACTGGTGGAAATGGCCAAAGCGGGGAACGGCAGAAAAATAATTTTTGGGTGTGAAATGATATTAGCTACATTTTTTGCTCAATACAAATGCAAATTGTTTACCCCTTCAGACTCCTGCAGATTCTCCTTGCCCATGGAAGCTAGCGTCGTCCATTTGCAGTTATTAAGCGCTTTCGAGGCACAATGTTTATGGGATTTGTATTTACACACCTCACAACTGAGGCCGCTGGACATCATTCCTGGAAATAAAATAAAAAAAACTCGGTCAAGACTTCGGTCATTCCTAAAATACTCCCATGTTTATTAAAGCATTAAATCCTAATATGATCTTGACCTTGCAGTATATGTATATCACATATAAAAAATTGCATATGGTACATACATAACATACCCACATACATATGTATGTATTACAGATAATGTAAGCACATCAACAGGAAAATTAATGAAAAAAACACGGTCTATGGAAAAAATAAATAAAAAAACATGGACTGACAGGAATTATAAGATAATTCGCCATATGTATGTATTCCAGGAAATTCCTGGAGAAGAAAAAAAAAGGAGTTGTGGTAGATCAAAGGTAAAGGAAGATAAATAAGAAACTTGTTGTAAAGGCCAAGTCAAAGGAAAGATTAATTAGCTGTCACGTCTCCCTCCTACACGCATGTATATGAACCCTTTCACGAGGAAGAAAGTAAAGCTTGAGATCATAATTATTATTTTTATTTAGCCATAACACCTCCTAAGAAGAAAGTCTTGGACGGGGTAAAAAAAAAAGGAAAGTTTTTCCAATAAGTAAAACCGGACAAAAAAAACCTTACCAGGAAAAGCCAAGATGAGAAAAGTGAGGGGGAACAAGATGACAAGGAGTAGAAGGAAAAACATGAGAATAAAAGAAGGGGTGAAAAAAAGTTTTCAATCTCCTTTCTAGTAAATCCATGCATCATGGGAGGGGAGAAAGAAGGGGAAAAAGAATAAGAAAAAAAATTTAAGTGGAAAAAAAAACTTTTCACACACATAATTAGTTTGTTGCACAAGACCAAGTTCAACAATAAACTTGCCCAACACCCTTCCCTCTTTCCTCTATTGAAACCCCAAAAACTATTGAGCAACCACAGGGGGAGGAGGGAGAATGGGCATGGATTTGTAGGGCTTCACATTCCCCAACAAACACCGAAATAGACCTGAACTTAAAAGGTTACTACATCCAACCTCAACTGTGACAATTGTCCCAGAATTATTACAACAATTTCATGGAAAGCAAAAACAAAATTAATAGAGGAAAAATGTGGGAAAAAATAATAATAGGAAACCAAGTGAAAAAATAATTATAATAAAAAAAGGAACAAATAATAATAGAAAAATAGGAAGAAAATAGTGGAAAAACAATAATAATAGAAAAATATGACGAAAATAGTGGAACAACAATAATAATAGAAAAATATGAAGAAAATAGTGGAACAACAATAATAAGACAAAAATGAAAAAACGGTAATAAGAAAAATGTGGAAAAACAATAAGACAAAAATGAAAAAATGGTAATAAGAAAAACGTGGAAAAACACTAAGACAAAAACGAAAAAACGAGAATAAGAAAAACATGGAAAAACAATAATTTAAAAGCGAGAGGAAAACGAATACTGTGAAAAATGGAGCAACCATGGAGGAAGATTTCAAAGGAGAAAATACTACCAAAACAGACGAATATGAAAGGAAGAAAGCCCCGAGGAGAAAGTATGTTGGAAATGAGGAAAACTACCCCGCATTCTGGGAGAGAAATGTGATAAAATGATGCAAGAAAAACAAGAAGATCCAAAAATAATAATGCCGGAACTTACCACAAAGTTGTTCCCGACACACATTACAATAAGTAGGCATAGCATGTGTGGTGGAGAACCACACATGAGCTCCAGTTCCTGACACTCCATGATCTCCAGTCTGTTAGAAACGGGAAAGAAAAAAAATACATCTTTCACTCACTTTTCATAATCTTGTACACATCATCTCCATTATTTCCATTTGAGTATAAAGAAACTATCGGCAAAATACTCAAGTCATCGGCAAAAAAAGGTAAATTCTCCCTTTTTTCCTTCCTCTTTATCCTTTCCGTGCACCCACTTTTCCTCTTCATCCCTTTCCCCGGGACAACAAAAGGGGAAATCAGTGAGTGAAAAATAGGAAAAAAATATATTCCTCATCCCCACACCACTCTTCCCAGCTTAGATGCAAACCTGGATGTATAGTATATAGTTTTTTTTTAAAAGAATTATTTATACCCTGGGTAAAGCCCTTAGAAGGATTTACTCTCAAAATCTCCCCACTTTTTTTTTACCCACTTCTTGGCGGTGTCCCGGCAACGGAGATTAAAACAAAGGCAAGCTAGAGTTAAAATTAAGGGGGGAAATGAGATGAAGAGTAAATTTTTATTCCTCTTTGTCTAGACATCAAAGGATCTTTCTTCTGAAGAAGTACCTCATGTATGTATAACAATAAGGAGAGGGGAGAGAACAAAGAAAATAAGGGCTGGAATAATTTAGTTCATATTTCTTCCCGTTCATCTTTCTGTGGAATAATATGTGTAGAGAAGGAGGAGGAGGAGGAGGGCGGACGATGATAATAATAATTCAAATGAACATAAGTCTGGCATGAAGAGAGATGGAGAGGGTTGGAGAGGGAAATAGAGAGAAAGAGAGAGAGAAAAAGAGAAAGAAAGAGAGAGAAAAAGAGAGAAAGAAAGAGAGAACAAGGACAGACGGAAGAAATTCCAGGAACATTTTTCATTAAACTGTAGTTTTGTAGAATTGTGGGTTGTATTATTAGTATTATTAATCCCGATATCATTTCTTTTGTCATTCCATGTGCATGCCCGTGTATTTTTTCCCATTTCAAACAAACACCATACAGACAGGGCCGGATGGGCGGAAGAACAATGATAATTTCGTTTCTCATATTATTATCAGTATTATTACATAGCCAAAGGGAAAGTCTTCCCTGCCGTGTCTATCTATGTCCTATTTTCTCTCTCTCTCTCTCTCTCTCTCTCACTTTCCAATATTTTCTCTTCCATGGTCTAGTATTTTGACAGGAGAGAGAAGGCAGAGGAAATACTCGTCGTCCCGAGACATATTATCCAAAGAGATCACGAGAGGAACATCAAAGGGAAATCCCACGTTTTGTTCCAATATCCCTAGAATCCATATTGATGGGTTGATCACGAGGGAGAAAGGGAGACAGAGGAGGAAGGAGCACTTAGATTATTTATTATTAATGTGAATCCGTTAAACTTTCTCCTAACAAGACCAAAAAAAAAGTTGTTCCAGCAGTCTTTTGTCCCAAGACGGAGTTTTAGGAAGAGGGCAGAAAAAAATAACATAACAAGGATTACAAAGACTTATCCAATGTCCTCTCATCCCTCTCAGGAGTAGGTAATTTCCGTTGGATGCCAACAACATTATTGCCCTGCTTTACTCTCCCTCTCTCTTTCTCTAGGTCCTTTTATAGAAATTGGTCCCCTTAATCTAAAAACCTCTCAACCTTGTTGCACATGAAGAGGTACTAGAAGAAAATTCCCTATATACAAAAGCTCATTTTCTTTCCTCCTGATCCCACGCAACACACAGTCTAAATGAGATCATCGGAGAGACAAACTTGAGAGGAGGAATTTATGTTTTCAAAAGAATGACTGGTGAATAAATTCAAAAGGTTTTTTTTTACGGGGAGAAAACGAACGTAAAGAGAGCAAATGGTGAGCAAACGATCAATTGTAATCATCTCCAGCGTTAATTCACAGATTTATCATTTCCATATGTGTCCATAATTAAAAGATGGGATCATTCATCCCCAAATCAAAATCATAAAGAACTGACATAGCATTGGATCATTTGGTATATTAAAGGAAAGTGGAGATGCTCATACAGTCGACTCTCTCCATAACAGTCCCCTTTATAACAGTACTCTCGCTATATCAGCAGCAAAAAATGCTCCCCTCAAACACTTTCTCCAATTGCTAACCTAGAAATGTCTGTTCTCTATAACAGTTTTTCGCTATAACAAGGGAAATTCGATGCTTTATAGGGTGATGTTATAGCGAGAGTCGGCTGTAATAGATTCTCCATCGACGTCCATTTGATTCTTCACCCCCGACATGTATGTAGTCAAGACCAGGGACGGTGAATGGGGGATAAAAAGCCCACTTTCTAAGGGAAGAGCAAGGGGAGAAGGGGGCGAGGAGAGATTGCAAGGTAGAAAGCAGAGAGCAACAGGAGATTCACTGTCGATGGTACTACAAGGACAAAAGCTCTTCTCTCACCCACTTTCACTCTCTCTCTCTCTCTGTCTCCCTGGTTTCCTCCCCGTTCTTTCACATCTTCTGCCAACCCTCCGAGTTGGTTTACTTTCCCCAGCATCCTTTTCTCCTTCCGGCCACGTCGGAAGATTTTCCTGCTATTTCTCACTCGAATAGGAACATTTCCCTTCTTTGAAATTCTCTCTCTCTCTTTATCCCTCAATCTTCACGTCTGACTCTCTCTTTCTTTCTCCGATCTCGCTTTCTCTCTCTCCTTTTTTCTTTCTCGGTTTTCTTGTTTCTTTCTCTCTCTCTTTACTTCGTTCTCTCATTCTCTCTCTTTTCTTTTACCTTCCTCTCTCTCCTACTTCATGTCTTTCTCTTTCCTTGTTTATTTCTCTCTCTCTCTCTTTTCTTCTTTCCTTCTCTTTCTCCTGCCTTCTGTCTCTCTCTCTTCTCCTTTATCTCTTTTGTTGTCTCTCTCAGTAAATCTCCCTCTTCTCCTTTATCTCTTTTGTTGTCTCTCTC
>JAQGBT010007641.1:0-10735 GCA_034698585.1 Disparrhopalites patrizii
ACTTTTCAACAAGTTCTAACTAGGCAAAGATCATCGCCTCTCACTGCACAAAATTGTGTTTTCCCGAGATTTCGCAACATTTCGGTTTCATAATATTCTGAGTTGTTGCACACTCAGAAATGTGAGATTTCAGAATTGATCACGATTTCGAGATTCTTAAGTCAAAAATATATTCATATATTCTATTAGGTCGATAGTAACCATTTAATTACAAGGTAACCCAGTACGGTGTTACGCTTAAATCCTCTAAGACTTTCTGCAAGGATAAGGCATAATTAACTGCACTGGCGTTGAGAGACTCAGATTGAGCAAATTAAGAGCCGACTGCTAGACAAACTTTCGATCGATTACGTTTACCGTGAACTAATCAAACGTCTAGACAATTATTTAATGAAAAGGTACCGTAGTTCCAAAAAACGCTACGCTTAAGAGTACATACACGATTTCTCACGAATGAAATTTACTCCATCCGAGAATCAACTTTTGTAAGTGAAAACCAACAATAGGCAATACAAGCTCACAAGTAAATTGTGTTCAGCAAAATAAATATAAATAGGCTTCAATATATGGGAATAAATCTGTCTTAAATGTTAAACAAGTGCATTCGGTACATGGTTACATAACGATCAGTCTATATCAATTTCACAGTAAAGCCGTTAAGGAATTATGTGTTTACGACTTTATGGAGTACAGTAACCTAGTAACGTAAACAAATTGATAAACATACACACAATCAGGCACGGCAAAAGCATAAAAAATGGAAATATACTACATAATTTAACTAGTTCAGTAGAGCGACATACAATTTTCAACGAATTGTATAACTATAAATTACGAATGGACGCCCAAATGATTGGACTTGCGGCCCTGCGTACCGTAACTTTGTTACTTTGTGGCGTTTTTAAGACGCTGTACAGTATATCTTTCAGTCGTACTCCACATTTATTTACTGGAAAGACTATTGCAAGATTCGGTTAGGTAAAAGCTGAAATGCTCAAAACTGAGCTCGGATTCAACGTACAAATTTGGCAAAAACGGATAGTAACCTATAAATACTTACAAAATATTCTGTTCACAAATGCGTAGATTACATTTATAACGATTTAGTGTTGATCGATCTGGCGCCTCCTCTTACAATATGAACTCAGTACTTAATACTCCAAACTTTAGGATATTGGAATACCTAATTTTGCCAACGCAATTTGCTTCCTCAATCTTATTATTTCCCAATAAGCGTCATCCGAAGAAGCTTTGACCAGACCATTCTTGATGTACCGCAAATAATTTAGGAACTCACACACTGCTGCAATCTAAAGGAGTAAAAACAAATCAAGTTACTTGTTTCATTATATGAATCTTGCAACTATTATACAAGAAGGCCTTTACAAACACATGAGACAAGGATTCTTATGTACGCACCCTGTCTCGACATGAACGAGAGATGTCGAACCAATCATCAGAATCATACGCAAAACGCATTCGATAGTGACACATTCGTGGACAACGCATCAGTGCACATTCTCTGTAAAGAATAGACGGAATATTAAATTAATGTTAAAACACAACAATTGTATCGTTCAAGGTGTACAACAGGATCCAAAACTTACGTAGGAACATTACTCTTATATTTTTCAGGAATAGGTTCCACCCAAATTGAATTCTCTTCAACTGCGGTTCGAACTTTGGGTACTAATGCTGCGTTGGCAAATGTTAAGCATGGGTCGATGTCTTCCGTGTAGATATTTTGTAAGAACTGACTTTTGTTATTGTTGTGATTCACCGTCAGCGTCGGCTCTTGTCTCCACAAAACAAACATACTGTGGAACGTAGGGTCTACTTCACAATTTTCCCGATCTATTACTACTTCCGCAAATTTATGCTTTGATTTCCTGTAAACAGAAAATTATTAATAATTTCAAGCTAATGTGCATAAATACTTCACAATACGAAATTTTTGTATGTCTAAAAAATATTAGTGCATTGTAACGTTCGGTCAACTGCAACACAATGCTACAAATGTAAACATGCATCTACACAAAGTACTCGACACTGCTGCTTGAGGACGTTACACTTGTCAACACTCAATTTCGACCATAGGATATAGCATTGAATGGCTTTGTTTACAAATGTAAGTCATAATCGTCCATGGTCAGCAGTCGTTGAGCAGAACAGCATAGTACTGTCAGCTGTTTAATGTTGTTACTGAAATTAAATAGCCTAATTTCTCAACAAAAAAGTGGAGACATCAAGTAATTGCTAATTACTGTAGTATTCAATATCATTTCCGATTATTTGAGTTTACTCCTTCCACTACGGAATCAAGCTTATATTACAGTATTAAATGTGAAAATAAAAATCTATATTACAAGGCAAATGTTATTGAGCTTTGCCAGGTATCCATCCTGTTCAGTTCTGCTGCTTCTGAATACATAACCAAAAAACCTTGCTGACAATCACTAAAGATTGTCAGTGCCGGCATTTTTACTTTTTCAAAATTTGAGCGGACCTTTGTATTAATGCAAACATTTCTGCTAACAACGTGTGAAGGCTGAAGGTACAATTATTTACAGTTTCAGCAGTATTCATGTCTAAACTATCAACCATCTATCTAATTAAATTGGAAAGTTTATTCCATTTGAGGGTATTCGGTGAAATCTATACTATCCTCTCCAGATTGGTGATATTTATAGCTTCACACGTTCAAAGCTTTCCCGTTGCCTAGGAATACATTGTGAAATCAAATTGAGAAGTCATTTTAGTTTGTAAATAGCCTTCCTCTCACTTCACTTCCTAATCACATGGATGGCATTAATTAAATGCAATTGAAATTAAAGTTGATGGCCAGGCCAGTAAATTATACTATTATACTCGTACATAGTATGCCATTTCTAGCTATGCAGCTTTACCCGACATGAACGACAAGTCAATGTGTACGGGTGTACGCAGTCTACGTAAAACGATAAAATATAATTACGTCACTCATACTGCTACAGTCCTCCCCTTTGCCCTTCAGACTTTACGATCTTAGATAAGACAATAAAGAAATGAAAGAAAAAATTCTATCACAATTTATACATAGTAACAAATTAAATTCGACACACTTACGCGCTACTGTCGGATTCATCTTCGTCTCTTCCGTACTGTAGCTGATTATGTGATGGGCAACGCTTGTGTTGTTTTTTAAATATTGAGATTCCATTCCCCCCGCTGCTTCCTAGATTCGGTCGAGATGGAGTAGAAGTAATAAGTAGAGTTTTTAAAGCAGCTACTTCTGCTTGCAAGCCATCTAACTGCATCTTTGCTTCCTTCAAGTTTTTCTCTGAAGTGACTTCTTTCATCTTTGCCGCTTGAACCATTTTATGAGCTTCCTAGTAATGGAACAATCCCACAAAATCGTATAAACGAACAGTAGTGACATCGTGGCTAATATTTGGTAAAATAAAAAAATGTGAGAATTATTACTTCGAACAATGCAGCCGTCAAATCTGTGAGCTCTCCTTCTACTTGCTGTCGTATACCCTTCAGCTTTTCAACTTCCTCATCTTTTTGCTTCAGTTCGTTTTGAGCCTTTCGAAGTTCCTCTTCCAAAACAGCCCATTTATCATGTGACTGCCTTTCTTCCTCGTTAACCTTATCAGTAGACGACCCAGAGTTTGATTCCGTTTCTGAGCACAATTTGACACCATGTGGAAGACTGCTGCTTTTTAAGTGGCGTCTAGACGTATCACCATCAGCGAAGTCGTCTGACTCCTTAGCATCATTCGTTAATTTATTTACTATTACATTCGCCGAACAAGCGTCTCCCCCGCCATTTTCTATCACATTCTTCATATCATGTTTAGTGTTTAAGTTTAAAGAAACACTATTCTGTTCATCTTCTGGCACAAGTGTATTGTTAAAGGTTGGGCCGGCTGGGGGAGTTTTTGATTTTTCGCGAGTAAAGTCGATAGGAGGAAGTTTTGACATGGCCATGGGTGAACCAACTTCACTAAGTTCGTTATTTTCCACAGACACATCTGACATGGGTATATTAACATTATTGGAAGCACACAATTTCTCAAGTTCCTCTTGACTGTCACTCTTTGCTCGGTCAGATTCTTCTGCCATTATTTCTGCATCGACTTATAATTGTACTACTAATTAATTATTAGTTACTACTAATTAATTATACAGTTGTAACCATAAAAACATTACAGAAACAATACACAGAACCTAATGCAAAAACACATATCCGGATTTCTGACTATATTTAACACGGATCTCGCAAAAAAAATCGAATACAGTTCCTTAGCGCTATTTCTTTAAACACCAGCCGTTTCAGGTCAAAAATAGTATTTTTATTATATTATAGGTATACCTGTAAGTTCAACGACTTAAGGCTCCTTACACTCGACTCCATTGAATCCTTGCAGACGAAGAATTGAGTTGGATTAATGAGTAATGTATACAGAAGCTATAACTTTTATAGAAAATACAGGTTAGGATTATCTAACAACACATACTGAAACAATATTTATAGTAATATTTATTGCTTAAGTTTCTCTTAAACTGTACATACATCAACTCCCTCATTCCTTCAACTGACTATTCATATTCATAGATTGTCTAGAACATCAATTTTCAAGTTCTAATCAAAACGTAGGCTTATCCAATCCCATAGACGATCACTAAGAATGTGGAACTATAGATTAATTGAAGTATTACCTGGCTTCCGTATCTAAATCTGTACACATAAATTGTCGAGGATTATCGTCGAGTACATTTATATATTGTCGCTGACCACGACTTGACACGAAGTTTGAGCATATATTAGAATATGTAGATTGGAGCGGTAAAGACCTGTTTATAAATCATTTAATATTAGGATGGTCAACCAAACCTTGAAATAGAAGCAAAATTAGAATCTTCATAATAATGTATGATCATCACATAGAAAAATTACCTTGTAGTATCTATATTATTTGCACTGGTTCGGTAGGTTTTGACAAACTCCTTCTGACAGCTGCCCTGCTGCCCACCGAATCGTATATGTATATATTCTGTATTTTCTTGTACAGCAACAATGTAAAGCTGCAAAACTACTACAATCGTAACACTAATCAATAATTCAGGTAAAAAATACAATCTAACCACTTGATTTTTGGCAACGGGTAACTACATTCTTTTGAACTTCTTCACTTGCCACTTATTTTTTTAACTCCAAAAATCCAAGATTTTCAAGGGATTCAACTTGTTCCAATAATAACATGAAAAATGCTTCCGAAGAAAAAAAAAAGTACTCACATCTTCTTCTTCTCCCTTGCAACAATGATCCTTCAGTAAGCAATATATACACAAGAAGTCTAACTTCCCCTTTGTAGGTCAACTTTCCCCCACGGTATTATCAACTCTCAAGGTGTTCAACAGTGTGCAAGTGCGTCAAGTGTAGTAAGTAACAAAGCTTTATTTTGAACTGTATACAGGTTCTATTATTTTTCCAACACTTAAAACACCCCCCAAAAAATTGGAGTAATTTTCATGATAATAATAAAACACCTAATTCCCTTCACCCATTTACATCTTCAATGGGATATCCTTATAATTTATAGGATATTCAACCACTTAACACAAAAAAAAACAAGATTGACAGAATAACTGACAAATGCCACTGTATACGATAGAAGGAAGTTTATTAGTGTTCTTAGTAAATAAAATATATATTAAAAAAATCAAGTACTTACTAAACTTTTAGAATATAATACGGGGGGAAAAAATCTACACAAAACCTGACTTCGTACCAGACACACTCATGGTGTGCCTGCCATTCACTGATTAAAAGTATTAAAAAAGAGAAAGAGAGAGAGAGAGAGAGAGGAGAAAAGTCAAAGGGAGAGAATATCACACATTCTCACACACAGAAAAAGTGTACACATACACAACGCGTCCAAATCGTCAAATCTGATCATTCCCCCGCAGCCTTGCCGTAAAGAAGTCTTCCCAAAACAAACACAGATTTCCTCCTAATTCTCAAGATTCACAGATGATATGGTCAGATTGGATTCTTGGATTTCACATATTATTTTATATGTGCATCATATATGGCAAAAATCAGTGGATGCACACACACATATCCCTTAGGAAATAACATATCATCTCTTTAACCCTTTCTCTCAGCCTCCGCTGCATGCAACCCCCCCAGAAAAAAATCTCTCTTTTTCCAACTAGCATAAAAACATCTCGTCTTCCCATATCTCTTTAGCTGCCTCTTTTCCTCATTTTTTCCTCAACCCTTTTATTTATCATCCTTTTTTTTATTTGTCTTCATACATGTACCTATGTAATATTATAATCTCTTTCACACACTACTTTTGAGACTACATGGAAAGCCTTCTTTTTTTCTGAGCTAAAAAAACTATGTGTGTAGGGGATAGTAAAAGTATAGAGAGAGAGGATTCATTCCCTGGTCACTTTGTTAAATCTATCCTCTATTATTATTTGTTGTTACTTTGGGCTCTTCAATCCCTTCAGGGTCTATGACAATCAGGATAAATAAACAAACAAAAAAGTGCACAGCAGCAATGTATGCACGTTTCACGAAGTACATCAATCTGAAGGAGGGTTCTCATTATTTTCTTTCCTCTTTATTATATACATTGAAAAGAGGGGGAAAAAACAACTGAAAAGACATGCATACTTGAGCAAGTAGTTTATGTATAGTCTTGAAGAAGAAAAAAGGGAATAAAAATGATTCTTGGCGTCTCCTTGAAGGAAAGAATTAAATGAATGTAATAATGTGTATGTATATATATATATATACAAAGTCATAATAATGCATTCATTGTTTTGCTAACCACGGTTAAATACTTCTTGTAACATGTATGCATGTACAATGTACACGTTACATTTAAATGCCAAGTCTGGTAAAAATATCTGTTGCTGCTCATTTTGCCCCTTCTTTCACGCTCTGTAGGATAAGATTGTGCACATTCCACGTACATAATCCTCTTGCAATGAAGGAAATTAGGTTGGGAATGGAAAAGTGTTTTAAAATGCTATGACTTTTATGTTTTTCCTGTTGGGCCATTCACATTCTGTGATATTGATTTCTTTTGTATTGTATCATTGTATGGCAATGTCAGAGTCATCCAGAAGTACAGGGAAGAATCGTGCACTATACATGGGAAAGAATCGTGTAGAAGGTTAAATTTCTCAACAATTGATAAATAATGATGAGTGGAACTTTTCCCCCCTCTGAGCATGTAAAGTAGGTAAATACATGTTTTTGTTATGAATGTGAAATATTTCCAGAACCAGTTGTCAGTCACGGTCATCTTTCTGCATTATTTGCCCACTGGCTATTTCCCGTAAGCATGTACTATTTTTGAGATAATACTATTCATGTATTCATGTGATGAGTATTTCATCTAAAAAAAAAGGTTTCCGTTTCATCAGCACATGTTTTATGGGCTTAACATTTGAAAAACGTTAACCACATGGGTAGACAAAAGTTGCTCGGCCAAGCTGCACGAATGCACAAAGAAAATATATGTATTGTGAACAATAATGTAAAACAACCGAGAATTCATATGAAGGTTGATGAGGGCATTTGATTATCAACCAGTGTGAACAAAGTTGAAATTCTGATAAACTCATGGAAATTCACAGGAGATTTCAGACAGCTACCAGAAACTTTATTTATAAACGTGTTAGGTTAACATAACAAGAATTAAAACAACTCATAGTGTAAATGCAAGAACGTCGCCTCATATTTCCCAACAAATGTTTTCGGTGGTGACTGTTGACTGTAGAAATGCTCAATCCAGCTAAAAATAAAATAAAATTCAATTTAGGTTTCAGTTAATTAAAAATAAAAATTAGATGTGACTGTTAGCTAGTACCTATATTACACTCACATGCATTTGCCTTAAGTGCGTAGTGTAGTTGTATGTATTAATAAAATAAAATGATAGTACATATAATATAACGATTTATTCTACAAAAATAAATAGTTCACCTTTTTAAAGCCGATATCAGCCGCATATTCCCGGAAACATTGTCGACAAATGTTCAGCCCGTACTTACGGATGAGACCGTGATTGTTGGCACAAGCACGGCTAAGATGAGGAAATCAGGGAAGAAATCAAAATATTAAGTTATTCAAAACATCTCAAGCTTTTCCTGAATCTAACGCTAGCCTACTATCTTTGTCCATACCCTACCAGTAGTTATGGGGTGCATAAATAACATACTCAAATGACAATACATATAATATGAATAAACGTTTGATTACTGAATAGCTGAATACATATTCTAATAGCCTTTTCTGCCAAACATTTGCAATGTAGGAGGAAACCACTGTTACATTCATTCTCTATGAATCTTAAAAACCGGAAACCAACCTCCTTTTTCAATAGGATTGTAGCACTTCCTTGTCAAAACTAACATAACCTACGTAATTTTACTCCTGTGGCTACTTTGCACATACTTTTGCTTTATAAATCAAGTTGTTACTAGAGTGTTCCAGAAAGGTATTGGAAATTTGAAAAGGGGAAATTGTGAACACTTTTCTGCAGACTCTCCGAACTATGTATATTACTTAATCAGCTAAAGCCCCTAAATTATAATGGTCACTTATTTAATCGATAATTTCAGTGATTTTACAAAAATTGAATATACCTAACCTTTAGCTATACATAATACCTGAGGACGTCAGTACAAACCGCTCGAGGCTACCTGATAATGGACGGTGCCCATTAAAGCTCAGCACTTCCATGTAAAACGAACCAGACCGCGTCATCATTATCATTTGCGTAACACAACAATTTAAATAACTTACCAAGTTCTGGAACCAGGCCCAAATTTACGTGGATGACTGTACCAAATGTTGTTGAAACCCATTTTCTGCAACACAAACAATTACAATATTGACTTACAATTCCCGAGCACATAGGCACACACCAAGGGACTTGGTTTTTCCGTTTACTTTAATTGTATTCTAAACACATTTCTGCATCAAACTTCATTAGCTTCAGCAATTACTAGATCGATGCATGCATTATTAACCAGCAACTATTTACGGCATACTATTTCAAATAATTACCTCAGTAATTAAATCTCCGTTCTATAGTACATTATTATTATCATCTGTCTATAATCTACAAACGACCGACTATTAAAAACCCAGAAAATGTGCTTTGGCTCTATGGTAAAACAAGGTTAATTCTGCATTGTAAACGCTCAACCCTTGGAGTGGATATCAGTGGTATTAGATTTAGCAGAACTTACCGATTTCCCGTCCGTTAAAGTTGACCTGAAATGGTAAACACGACCTCTGACCTGTGTAAAAACAGTAGAATTATCTCAATTTTACTTGGTATCACTCTCAATGAATTAACACAATAAAATATAAAATCTTTTACAACCTGCTTTTTTCTGTAAAAAATGGCAAACGAACACGCCGAACTTGTGAGCGGAATAAAAAAAAAACAGTTCCGAAAACCGCCTCCGTTCTAGTAATATGTAGATCAATGTAAAAGCTATACACGACCATCCATGCTTTAGTCTTTCCTTTTAGCCCTGTGCCGTTTTACATCTTTCCTGTAAAAACCGGCCTTTCACCTGCACTTGACTATCCTCATGGTGAAAGTCCACAGCAAATCATAAAAAGGTGAAAGGTCAGGCCTTCAAAGGACTTTCCCAATCATATTTCACCTTTAATATTTCTTCAAATGCCTCCACATAAAATAATAATAAAAAAATTAATGCATTCGTATAAGTAAACATTTAGTATAGTCGTGGCGAATTCTCTCCAGGTGAAAGGTCAAAGTGCCAAAAGAAATCCAATATTCTTTATTCCGTAATATAAATTCGTGTCCCAAGCACACGCATTGCCCGTCTGATCCCTCATAAATATGGACGGCGTTAAATAATGACCAAAGCAGGCGAATCTATTTTTTTTAAATGACATTATAAATTATAATAATGAATGATTTAAAGTGTTATGGCCATGCAAAAATCATGTAGCTGGAACTCCGCATTGTTTTCTTTGTAGAAATGCTCTCAATAAGCCGGAAGTGGGGAAGTGTGAAATATAAATCATTGTATGAAAGCAGAATAGGTACATATAACATATATAATAATGTATATGCATTTTATTTATTTATTTATTTATATAAAACTCTGCCCATTTTTTGGATTACTTGCAACAATGGGGGTACATGAGAAAATGTATTCCAAAACGAGTGTTTTAGCTTAGCATCTAATGCATAGATTTTAGTGGCGTTAGCGGAGAAATTTTGCCAATACATCTTTAAAGGGTTGTATTTAAAGGGGAAGAAATGCTGTTCTTTTTTTTTTGGCTACGAGAGAAAGGGTTGAGGTGAAAGAATTAAGATCTTTGCCCGGCAGATGTCATTCCACTTCCGGAAAGTGACAAGTGGGTTGACCTTGGGAAAATTCGTCGGCATTTGAGGTAGGTATATTATACTACACGCTTTTTTTTACATGGTCATTGTCAGGGTCGAATCTCGCAGAAGACGGAAGAAAGCGGTCTCCTCCACAATCAGTGCTGTGAGTGCTTTCTCCAAGGAAACTTTCACCGCTAATTCCCTTCATAAATGAAGGGTCAGAATTTGTGAACCATGGTTCAACGTTGTTGTGTCCCTCTGTGTAATTCAAAAGCCGGAGATTTAGATATTTATGGAGTGAAAGTAAGTTTTTTTTTTGAATCATTATATATTTTTTGGTTGCTCAAGGG
>JAQGBT010007642.1:0-10734 GCA_034698585.1 Disparrhopalites patrizii
GTATTCTTTTAATACATTCTTCGGTTGTCTCAAATCCGGTGTAGTCCTGTAATTGACCTGATGTTTGTTTCGGCTATTAAGTATACATACACGGTATTTGAAAACGCTCATATCCAATATGTATAGATATGTATAGATATGTATAGATATGTATAATTTATATTAGTATAGATTACACTGTCTCTCCAAGATATTAAACTTACACGAGCTCAGGGAGAAGAATGGGTATGATTGAAACCATTACTACAGGAAAGTGCGCAATGGTGGCGGATATCAAAGCCATTCCCGCGAAGAACATTGCCATGCTGGAAATAGATTTCTCCAGCCACGACAACGTTTTGGGCTCGTTCGCAAGCGACGTTAACAAAATTGGACACTCCGGATTGGTAAAGTGCAATACGAAGATAAGAATTCCCATGACGTACGAGAAACTCAGGGCGGAAACCAAAAGAGCACCAATGTCCGGGGGGTTGGCGCCTATCCAGTATTTACCTAAGAAATAGCGTCAAATTCACGCAGTGAGAAGAATTGTAGTTACTTTATTGAATATATTTGTTCAATTGGTAATCAACGTTTACGTGATCTTGACTATAGTTTCATTTGTTAAAACTGCGCTGTTCTATGGATCAAACAAAGTTACATTTTGAAGAGTTATGTATACACAATTGGTCAAAGCTCAAACGATGTAAATGTGGGAGTTAAATTAAATTCAAAGAACGTATACCTTGTATGTATTTTCCAAAAGCTGAGCACGTGTTAACGAACTGGCAGTACTGTCGTCTGTGCCATATAATGAAGATATGCTCCACCAGAGGGATCCCAGTACCAATGCATGCTGCTGATAGAAGCAAAACTTTCAAATTGAGCTGGTGTGATTCAGAAAAAGCCCTGTGCGCTTTATATGCATAAAACATATCATAGACAAATCCCCAGCTTAAATATAAAAGGCAACCAGCAATACGGCTGGGCTTTCGGATGGGATGGATATCATAGGATGTGTCATCCTGCTCCAGGATTCCACATCGAAAGTACTTCAAGTGGCTGAGACACACGGCGATTAACTTGTGAGTCTTTTCCGATATCATGGTTGGTTTTTATGGAGTAATTAAATTGTTTTTATTTAACCCACACTTGATTGACAGGCTCAAAGCACCGAGTTTCTTGTTACTATCTTTCTAAATTTAACCGGTTCAGAGAATTTGTCTCCTGGTTTACGTACTTCCCGGATGTTTTTTTGGAAAATCTCCTAAAAAATTAAAACAACATTACAACAAATTAAAGCAGCGTTTCACCAAAACAAAGCCTGTGTCCACTTAGGTCCTAAGAATCTGAATTTTTAGCATTGGTTCCAATCGATATTCCATAGAAATTTTGCAATTTTACAATTCTGCTGAAAGTTTGTGCAGCAATTCCCTGATTTGAATTTTTTGCAATTCTCCTGAAAAAATTTCCCCCAATTGCCCTAATTGGTCCCAGGTTTACTGGAAAATTTGTCCCAAAATTTCCTTAGTTTGTCTCAGAATTTACCTGAATATTTGTATGTGTAGCAATTTTCCTGTTTTTGCGCCTAGCATGAGCTATTTTCCTGAAAACAAATCTGGTCATCCCTTAACTCTCGCTACTCAGAAATATATAACAGATCTAGTGTTTCAGTGGATTATAACTGACTAAGTTACTCTTACGTTTTAATGTTGACAAAAAATAAATATTCATGATATGATTATATATCCATTATATGTACATAAGCTTGTTCAACCTATTTTAGTAGCACCTGTAGAAAGCTTGAAGAAATTAAACAGAATCCACCAAATATTCTCAAGGTTTGCCTTAATTTTTGGTATTTTGGTATTTTACCAAACTGTTTAAATATCAGCTCCTGATGAGGGTCTCATCAGGTATCAGGAGATCCACCGTCGAATCAAGGGAGTAGTGATGAATTCACCATGTGTGGGTGTCCTATCAACGGGACATTTCGGGAGCTCACATTCTATAATAGGCATGTACAGTGGAGTCGCTCTGCTGAGACATTTCCCAATTACAATACTTTTTCCCTTACCCTCAGTGTTGTTACAGAGAGACTGCACCACTGCACTGTATATGACAATCTTGTTTTATAATATTAGCTTAATGGCCTATACATATGATCAAATAATGGCTTAATGGATAATAGTTTAATCAAAAACGGATTGAACAAATACATTTGGCTATAATGCGCAATGGCTCTGAAGTCTTTGTATTAATATACCAACCTTTAAGCAGGTAAAATCTTATTTGCTAATAAATTTTTGAATTCATGAATTCGATCCAACAAAATGTAATCCAATTGAAACTTATACAATTCGTGCAATTTGCTTGCTTTGATTGTTCGATACTATTACAAGAATGAAGCATATTGAAGCATAAATTGCTTGTATTAAAACAAAGACCCTCGATTAAACTAATCGGTTTTCCTCAATTCCGATTTTGTTAGCAAATGTATTATACATTATACTTAGGTATATAAATAGTCAAATTATGCCGTATGAAACTTGGAATGTATGCACAATTTTATTTCAACATCGATAATTTTATAATTTATATTTATTTAAAAGACATATCTGACAAAATTGGATGTACATATCATGAATAAAAATATGGCTATTCACCCACGTTATTAAATTTTCTGATTGGCTGTTACAAAACATTTTGCTCGTTGTTCAACAACCAATTTAAAGGACCTAATTCCAACTTACAACCACGCAGCCAATTTTTGTAAATTGTTATCACATATTATACAGACAGCCATATTATGCCATATACATATGAAATCAATGTTGTACTCAATTTGACTTTGAAATACAAATAACTAACGCCGTCACCGAAATCATTCTTTAAGAATTTTCAATGTCTACGGATTTAACTAACATTAATTTGGAAAACAACAACTTTTTAGCTTTGATTTTCAAGGAATTCGGTTACATATAAAGTTTCGATTTCATAAAGCATAATTTAGCTGGCCACATGCACGTTTTCTAATAATAGGATTATGGACGCAAAAATCATGGTTTGTGTTGCTTAATAAAACGCAATTTGTTTATTGTCGAAAGTACAACTAAAATAAACTTTCTAGATAAATCCACCGCGCAGTCTCGTAGCCATTCAGATAGAAATAATTACAAATGTGTCCTGATTTGCAGCTTGCAGTTTAGATATATGCCTAAACAGGGCTGACAATTTAAAAAATTTAAATTCCGATTTAAATTCTAGCATAATTTTTTTTCGATTCAAATTCTAATTAATTCATGTCTGAGATAAAGATTAAATTCCCATTAATCCGTACTCATAAAAAAAATTAAGAATTCCGATTCTGATACCGATTCCTGGGTACAAATTTTACAATAGAAGCAAAATATGTATTTACACACGGAAAATTATTCTCGTAATAATTTTCCCTGGATTCTATTTCCTAAATCACTCAAAGCTTATCAGGGGCCACATTTTCACTTCACGGTTTTGTAAGTACATATAGGTATGGTAAACCACCAAATATGTGTACGTATAGGTAATATGAACTATACGACCGCTCGAACTGCCTTGAGAGTTTCAAGGATTTGTAGGGCAGCATACATATGAATATATATGTATACAGATATATTATAGATAAATATCTACATTACTAAGTAAATCCTATAATTATTGGATGTAGTAATGCATGAATGCTCACTGTGACAACGTATGCATAATTGGTTGTATTTGCAGTTAATTTATGTAGAATTAAATGACAAATAACGCTCTTAAAGGCGCAATCATTCTTTGTTAAATCAAATTAATTTGTACATTGTACTACCAAAAATAGTTTACAAACGCGAGAAAAACATCGTTCTGTGAAGAAATTTCCCCCGAAATCGTTGAAACGATCGCATCATTAGGTTGTCACCCTGTGGTTTCAATTCTGATTCTTTCATAGACAAATAATCGATTCCAATTCCGATTAGAATTATCAAGAAATTCATATAAATTCCGATTAAAAATTCCAATTCCGATTCCGATTGCCAACCTTGGCCGATAATGCTAATTTGTTCGAAATAAATTATTATCGTGCCAAAAGTTGTATTATTTCGCATTACGACAATGACATAGCACATATCTGTAAAGGTCTCGTTCAAAATTGGCACTTTCACGCACGTGCTTTTAGCAATCCATGCATGACTTTCAGCTATGAAAAACTGCAGCGAATTAATTTTAAAAAAAATTGGAGCCAACTTTTTTCTAACAAATTTTGCATGGAATCAAATGAAATAATAATTCTATGTAACAACAATATTTTTTCAGCCACATGTTTTTCAAATACATGTAAGGTATATATTTATTGTTCTATACAACAACATTTCCCTGTAAAAATATTTTTTGCCCTTCCCTTCAGAGTTATTATATGGTAACTCCACTGCATAGGTTATCTATATATTATATAAACCTGTACATAGGTTTTTTGTACTTACGTACAGTGGAGTCTCCGTAACAGCACCCCGTATAACAGCTTGTTCTGAATAACGTCGGAAATTTCGCCGCACCTTGTACAAGGAATACGTATTAATTGTGTTATCTATAACAGCATTCCTTTTATAACAGCAAAATTTTGGGTTCCCTTGGACGCTGTTATAGAGAGACTCCACTGTATACATAGCTCATTTTGCAATAACATTAAACATGTTCGTTGTAACAATATTTCTATAACAGTATTATTCGTCCTTCCCTTGAATGTTGTTATGGAGACTCCACCGTACAATAGACTCTCTCTATAACAACTCTCCTTATAACAACTTTTTCCATGTAATAACTTCATTTTTCAGCCCTCCGTGTACGTAGTATACATACTAAATGTTCCATACAGAACAACTTTTCTAGATAACAACCATTTTTGCGCTTCCCTTCAGGGTTGTTACAGTGAGAGTTCACTGTACACCGCCGTGCATATAGGTACATGTATTGTATGTACATAATTGTATTTCACGGCAGCTACATAATTCAGTACGCCAAGAGTAAGCTCACAATAAAGTTGATGCATGTATCCAAGATTGTAACAACCAGCAGTTTATCAGCATAAAAAAAACTTCCGTGTTGTATTTTCAGAGGCATCATCGCCTTGTATCGCTTTCTCATGTACCATTTGTAGTTTGTGCTAGCCCAAATGCAAACAAGGCTTCTCGTACACGACGAAATCACTTCCAAGGAGCTCGCATTAATTCTACCGAACATAGAATAAATTGTTACAACAAACAGGAGGGCGAAACTGACCAGACCGAATCCGATGAATCTGAGCACTACACCAGCTATCCTGACAGTTGTGTACGAGGCCAAAACTATGTTTTGGATTAGCAAGATTTCCAAACATAAAAGCTCGTTTCTAAAGAGCTGGTTTACAAAGCTGGTGATGCACTGTAAGTTTATATATTCGTTTAGTACATTCTCCGGACGTCTCAAATTCTGTCTCGTACTGTAATC
The DNA here is from genome assembly GCA_034698585.1 of Disparrhopalites patrizii. NCBI lineage: Eukaryota > Metazoa > Arthropoda > Collembola > Symphypleona > Sminthuridae > Disparrhopalites > Disparrhopalites patrizii. The sequence continues at coordinate 5,482 of JAQGBT010007642.1, forward strand.
GCTCTTGTTTTTGTTTCGGCTACAAATTATAATATAAAACGGTGTTACATTTTGTGACAATTTGTGAGTGTGCAAAATATTTTCTGTATTATATTCTCTGTCACTTTGGACTTACACGAGCTCAGGTAGAAGAAAAAGGACAACCGACGCCATTACCATCGGAAAATGTGCGATGGCAGAGGATACGACAGCCGTTCCACCATAGAGTATAGCCATGCAGGAAATAAATTTCACTAACCACGACAATTCATTGGGCTTATTCGCAAGTGAAGTTAGCAAAATTGGACATTCTGCATCCACAAATTGCAGGATGAAGAGAAGAATTCCTGCGAAGTAGGCGAAACTAAGAGATGCAGCCAGAAGAGCTCCGATGTCTAGTGGCATTGAGCCGATCCAATATTTATCTAATGGCATTGAAATAGGGGGAGAAAATGTTAATTTCAAAAGCTTACATGTACTTCATATGTAAAAACAAGATTTGCGATCCATATATTCTATCCACTGTGAAAATTGGTACAGCGCATGTATGGTCCATTTTGAATTTTATTTTGAATCTATACAGGAAATAAATTATTCCGATATGACAATTATTGGTCACGCGAGGGCATTTTTTGCAAAATAAAATATATAAAAATTACTTTTTGCTTCCATATGGGCAAATATCTGTATTTCAGGTTCTATAGCAGATAAAACGCTGAAGGTATGTTCTATACGTAGAATTTTATTGTGGATAGTAGTAGAGTACTTTACTACTTGGATCTAGAAAAACATGGTTTATATTCAAATGCAACTGAAAATCACTATAAGCAATGGCAATTTTCCCGCGCCAAGTTCAAAAAATTATTTGCTTTGAATCGAGGTTTGAATCTGCTTCGAGTGGTCCAAATATATTTATAGACCGTGCATATAGTGTCAATTTGAATGGTGAGTTAGGTCAAGTTAATTGGGACCAGGCATGGAAAAAGTTCCATGCTGCCCGGTACCCAGGGTATCGTGGTACGGAACTTTTGCCATGCCTGAATTGGGACTGATTTAATAAAATATTTAAAATAGCAATTCAAATGACTTTAAAAGGCTCGTTAACATAGCATGCAAAATCATGGTCAAAAATTTTTAATTTTGTTTTTGAAAAATTATCATATGAAATGGGCTCAAAAGTTGCTTTATCATTTCTAAGATATAAAAATAAATATGAAAATAATTTTTTGTAATATAAAAAAAATATGCTTTTATAAACAGTTTTTGTTTGTAAGTTTTTATGGTATAAAAAACGTTCGTTTCGTCAACAATTCTCGCTTTTTTTAACTTGGCGCGGAAACGTTGCTGTAAATTGATCACTGTCAATCCGATTTGAAGGGGATATTTTTTGTTCAATCCGGAATAAAATTCTACTTATAAAACATGGAAGTTAAATATTTTTTTGCTAAAAACCGATTTTGCCGAAAAATGAGAAGAAAACCAACCGACATAACTTGTTCAATAATGGCCGGATCGTATTAACAGAATTAACGTATTTTTCATAGATTCACAATCAAATTTGGCATGAGAACATACATTGTGTCCGGTTTGCAGAGTGGTGGAAACATGTGAACAGAGGGGAGATATTGTTTCTGGGCACCTTGTATATAATACGTACCGTACGTTTCCCGGAAAACGCAATCGGCTCAAATGCTTATAACTTCTCTGCAACAAGTCGTTGATACGAGTTCACTAGCTTGTTGGAATGCTAAGAAGTCAAGCTCTCAGATTTGATAAGTAGTTTTATTCAAAACTACTAAGTTAAGTTTTAGTTTAATGGTAAGTGAAACGCGCTAAAAAATCACATGCTAATATATGGGAGTAAAAAATTTTTGATCTTGTACAATTTTAGATTTTTCAATATTTTCGGAAACTTAATGAAATTTTGTATTTTTCTTTTCTTCACTGCTCTTTCTTGTTCGAAATTTTCGATGAGCTGAGAAATTAAATTTCTATCAGTAGATTTTACTCCAAAAAAAGTTTACTTTCTAATCAGAGGTAAAAAAACTTGAATTTAAGAAGATTAAATTATCCAGTACCTTTACTCCTTAATAGCGGCATAGTACAACTTACGGAATTGATAATGACAGATATTGCTAGAAATTAATGATCATTTCACTAAAAAAAATCAATATCGAAATCATTTGGACTTTCCTTGCTGACTTCTTACAATTCCAACAAGCTAATGTTTATAACCTGAGAATATGTATTGCGTAAATTGAAATTGCACAGTTCGAAAATTTGCTAACCCCCATATGTTAACATGGATTTTTTTTAACGCGTTTCACTTTTACCATTTAATTAAAACTTAACGGCATTGAATAAAAATACTTATCAATTCTGAAAGCCTGACTTCTTAGCATTCCAAGAAGCCAGTGAACTCGTATCAGCGACTTGTTGCAGAGAAGTTATAAGCAGTTGAGCCGGTTGCGTTTTCCGGGAAACATACGGTTTATGCCAAAATAAACCAAAGCCTATTCGAATTAAAAAGATTTGGTGTGTACTACGTACTTTGAATGTATTTTCCAAACGCAGAACACATATTAACGAGTTGGCAATATTGCTGTCGATGTAATATAATCATCGTATGAGCCAGAAGTGGAAGAGCAACGCCCATGCATAAACCCGTTGCTAGGACAACATCAGCATTTATGTGATGTAACCAGGCGTACGCCGTGTGAATTCGGTATGCGAAAAACATGACATAAGCGAATGCCCAATATAAATTCAAGAGGCAGCCGATCTTACGGCCTGGCTTTGGAGACGGATAGATATCGTAGGAGGTAGAATCCTGCTCCAGAATGCCATTTTGAAAGTATTTATAATGGCTTAGGCTCAAGGCGATTAGCTTGTGGGTCCTTTCCGAAATCATAGTGAGTCTTCAGGGTGTATTTATAGGTGTGGCAGCGCATAAGTGTGATAGTGTGTACATTCACAATCGTCTTTTAGATTTGGTTTGTTCACTTGCAAAACAGTTTGTTCACGGTTTGTTCACTTGCAAAACTGATACAACGACATATAATAGGTATGCATAAAAATATTTTCTAAAATAAAATGGGACGGTATAAATCTACGTGGTCTACCAGTAAAGCAAAAGGAATTTAAGCGATAATTTTATGTACTTAAACTGAGTCGATTTAAACTGTATAAATATTAATTTCGCAAATTTTGAATTTCTCGGCAAGAATATTAAAATTAATTTGCGAACTATAAATGAGTGAGACTAGCGGCAAAAAATATGAAGTGTTAACAATTTGCGTTCACCTTAAACGATTATTGTCACCTTTAGAGTAACTTTCAACTTTTGGAGCATTTACCTTAGCCGTGTAGGCAGTGGACTCAAGGACTGTGCAAAATGTCTGTATCAATTGCGTTGAAGTCAATGTGCCATTAAGCACAGGTTCCCTCCCCTAACAATCCAACAAAATTATTCAAACTGCAAATTGCAACTTGCGCAATTTGATTTGTTTGATTCTTCCCTTGCACAACACAAGTGAGTAAATAAACAATTTCCTGGTTATGAGTACAGTGAAGTCTCTATATAACAACTCTGAAGGGAAGGGCGAAAATTTTTGTTATAGGGAAATGTTGTTATATAGAACATTTAATGTGCACATTATATATAAACGAGGGCCTGGAAGCGTAATGTTGTTACACAGAAATGTTGTTATAAAGAGATTTGTTACATAGAGACTCCACTGTACAGTGTAGTCTCTATATAACAAGTCTCTTTATAACAACTTTTCTTTATAACAACATTATTTTTCCAGCCCTTCGTACATGTAAGGTGCATATATAATGTTCTATATAACAACTTTTCCCTATAACAATATTTTTTCCCTTCAGAGTTGTTATGTGGAGACTCCACTGTATACTGTTTACCTAGGAAATGATTTTTAGATGTTTCGAGTCCGCGTATATGGAAAATGTAAAGACAGTCAAATTATCTACGCAAAATCCTTTGTTTTGATCAAATACAATTTACCTGCACGTCTTCCAAGCACCAGAATAAACGAAATTATGTGTAAGATTTCCGATTATTTCCGACTATTTGTTCAAAGAAAGGTAATATAATTGAATTTTTCGATTCCATCCTTCCCGACGATAACAATAATTTCACCGTTGTCCTATAATATTGGGTTAAACAGCTACTAATCTTGCGAATTTTGAAAATGAAGTGCAATTACGAATCGTTCAGCGCAGTTGTTGTACTAGGAAACAGATGAAGGGTATAGTTCCAAAACGATATAAGTCCACTGGAACAAAGTTTACAGGAAGCGCAAAAAACTGCGGCGGATACAACGCTTTGACATCGCGCAATCAATTTTCAGGTCAAATTTTCAGGTATTTATAGTGATATTTGATTGGGGATCAAACCAAGGAATTTGTAGATTATGTTTGGTAGAGTCAATTTGTGAAAAAAACCACTTTCGAAAAATATAGACTTATACGGTTTTGGAACTATACCCTACAGATGACATCGTTGACAAAGTTGTTATGTGGACAAGCGGAAATTTCGCTCTGACGATATCCCTTCTATTTCGTTCTATTAAGGCCAAAGTAGAATATTGTTTTTAATATACATATATGAAAGTTTGTAGCTTATACATTATGAATTATCCAGTGAGCATATGTTCTAAGTGATTGGATAACATGAATTTAAAATGAATTTGAACTTATAATAAAAAGGCATCGAATTTTACGCTTGATCAAACAGTCAAAACGATTTTCGAAATCTGGCACGAGGACAATTTGAGTGAGTTCAAACAAGATAGCTATATTAAATGTAAACTTCAATTAGTGAAGGAAGCCATTAAATCATTTTTCAATCACAGAGTTTTATAGGCATAGGGCATAGTACAAGAGTATTGCAAATGACTGTATGTACATAGATAGGCATGCACGGACGTATATAAGGATATAGTATATTTGTACACCATACATCTCAACCACGCCTTGATAATGCGCTGGAGTCTGTCTGTCTATATGTAAAAACACTAAGGGAAGGTCAAAAAATATTGTTACGGAGAAATGTTGTTGTATATAGAATATTAAATATGTACCTTGAATAAATACGAAGCGAAAGGTAAATAATGTTGTTATAGTTAAAAGTTGTTATAAAGAAACTTGTTATACCAAGTCCCCATTTGTATACAGCCGAACCTCTCTATAACGGTTCCCCTTAAATCAGCATATTTTCCCCGTTATAACGAAAAACCGTTATAGAGAACAGAA
>JAQGBT010007643.1:0-10732 GCA_034698585.1 Disparrhopalites patrizii
GGTAAAAGCATTTTTTGTTTATCTATAAAGCATAAATTTGCTATTTAATAAAGCATAATTTGGCTGTCCCTAATTATAATATAGAATACAAGTTTCCCATTTTTGTAACTATATGAATGCGGCCAATTTTTTTTATTGCTATTGTTCGCCGAAAACAATGGTCCACCTTTGCCTGAGTGCGAGTACACATTTAGAGCTGCTTATACGTCGAATTGTGACTACGAGTAAAGTGCGAGTGCCCGTAAACGACACGGCGTGAGGCGTGACGGCGAGATCTGTGCTTTTCCATTTCTGATATTTTTTATGGCTTTTAATTATTATATACGAAATGGCTACCTGTATAGAAATCTTATAAATAGAATAAATATATATACATAAGATTCAATAAAAATAAATGCCACACAAAATATAAATATTCGATGATGGCAAAAGGTACAATTTAACCGAAGAGAAATTGGCGTTTTCACTAGTGCAGCAATTAAATACCAACAAGTATAGTTGAAAGTTTCAACTATAGTTGAAACGCTATAATAATGGTCAAAGATTGATCTTAACCGACTCCAGGTAAGTGTATCACTTTTCCCATCAGTTTAAATCCATTGGCGGAATCACCAACCGCAAAAATTGATTCTACCTACAGTTTGTCGAATAATATAAGCTAACACACTTGTATAATGTGTTGCGTATGGCGCAATTGCAGTATGCCCGGTGTCAATAATCGTACTAATACTAACTGTATTTTTGTGCATATTTACTTTGACACAGCGTTCAAGGGACAAAAAAGTAAATCTTTCAGAAACACGGATCACCAATAAGGGATGATGAAACCCGACCCCAAAGAAAGGAAACTTCTCCGGCGGAAGAGACCTTTTAGAAAGTTTAATCAGGGCGATTCGGACTTTTCGGATTCAGAATCATCTTCATCGGATTCCAGGTCATTCTCGCAACAAGCTAGAAGCACACTTGGAGGAGATAACAAGATTGTATGTGTCAAATGTCAAAAATGTTATACCCGAATTACAGCACTTCGTCGTCATTACACCCGTGAGCATGGACATGAGTTCATCCAATGCAAAACGTGTTATCGGTATTTCCACGGAAGAACCCAGTTGCTCAAACATCAAAGGAAGCATATTGGTCAAAAGTCATGGAAGTGTCCTCATTGTTCCCTGCAATTTACACGGAAACCGACGCTGCGCAACCATTTGATTCGTAATACTTGTCAACAAGTTGATCAGAAGAAGAAGAAGGTGCCGCGTCGCAGGAAAGCATCATTGGAATGCCTTAAATGCCATAAATGTTTCAGGAAATTATCAACCCTTCGTCAACATGAACAACGGAAACATGTTGATAACGTCAAGAAACACGTTAAGCAAGCGTTGTGGGAGTGTCCCAAATGTTCCAAGTCATTTACAAACAAGTCAAACGGCAAAAGACATTTGATCCTAAGATGTCGTGGGAAGAATGAGGGTCCTTCAAAATGTGCTGACGCCTCCAAATGTCTGACCTCAAAACGTTTGAAACCGACAACTCTGGACCAAACTGAAGAATTTCCAAAATCAAAAATGTTCCAGTGCAAAGAATGTTCCGATTCATTTTACAACGAAAGCATTCTCGTGGCTCATCAGATCATTCACCTGGAAGTTGAGACTGTCCCTTGTCCCTGCTGTCCCCGGTTCATCTCGGGATTGTTGAATTGTCGCGATCATCTAAAATTACATGTGTAAGACCTGTTCAGTGAATCTTCACACTCTTCCGAGGCAGAGGAAGGAACTAATTGTTGCTGAATGCACCTTGTATTCGATGGTAGAAGCGGCTATACAAATCTTCGGAGGCTGAAATGAATGAATTGATTTATTAACTTGTTGTTTTATTTTTCTAATTTGTTGTTATCAGCGTACACAATATCTGTACAATATACATATATAGAAGTTAATGTATTGTTATAATTTACAACGTTTGACAAGTTTAATTTTGTATTAAAATTGTTATTATTCTTCTTAAGTTTACTATAGTGTAGTGTTGTAAGGATGTAATTGTTACATAATGTACGTTTGTCGTCCTCTAATTAGTTCATATTAGAACATTTACGATCGTTTTGGGAATGTTTGTGTGTACTTAATCGCCTTGTTCATTATACGAAAGCATTTATGGTCGAAGACCGAACTGGATGTCGTCGAAACATTCTGGGTAAATGTAATCGTTTGTGCGAGCCTAAACGTTGACATTATTGAACGTACAACATTTTTTTAAATGGCTTTATTACGTTTTGTCCTTTTTGTTTGTTAATAGGAGTGCCACAGCTTCTAAAATAATTTACTGTCTGTGAAAGAAGGAAGTTCTCACAAAATTGAAGACTGATCTGATCATCTGATGGCCACATGAAACATGACTAACCTGGTGAACATCTCGGGTGCGATATCTGTATATTTGGCAAGACTTTCGTGTTTGGATTTTGTGACTTTGTGTTATGTTGTTATGTATGATCAAGAAGGTCATTAAATTATTGTTGACATTTAGCAGCTAACACTCCGCCCAGACCATGTTGCTTTGGCTTCCTGTGTCACGAGTTTGTCATAGTTATAGGATATCAGCAAAAAGAAGTCCATTCAATTCAAGCCAGATTAGCCGTCGGGAGCATGGAACATGCGGAAAGAGTGAACAATTTGAGCTAAATAACGTGCGCTTTTGACATGTGGTCATCTGTGTCACGCTTGTCTTTTTCACAACCTTGACATGATTATCCCGTCATTTTGTTGTCTTAAAGTTTACAGAAGCTGTAGGCAGTTTGCTTTTTGCTTGCATGTCATGTGCAATTAACGCCTTGGGCGTGGGCTGTTTGTTGCATGCATTATATGTAGGTATGTATATACAGCAGCTATTTCGCAGTTCAACCCATTCTCGTGTCATCACTTTCATCAGATGAAAGCAAAACAAGATACTCCGAGCAAGATTTTACCACCAGTGTAGCACTGCTATGCTTGCAGAAGCAATAATTATTACTTATATCTAGCAGAAACAATTTTTATTTTTAAAATATTATTCGTTTGTTTGAAAACTTCAAAATGCACAGTTGTTAACCATTTCCTCTGCCTCTTGGTATCCCTATGTAGTTGTATCCAGCCAATTAGTAAAGAGAGACATTTTATTTTGTTCAAATTATGGAAATCTATGAAAATCAAGAATTTTCCTGCTGTCGCTTACAACAAACTTAAAATACATATTTTTATACCTCCCTACTAATTGCAGTTGGTAAAGCTAAGGATCTAGGGATCCCGTTATGAAATTATTGAAAAGAATGCAGTCTCATCTGTTCAAACATACCGAACACATTTAAAAAAATCATGTTACTGTAAATTCGTTTTAAAATTTCACTCAAAATGGTGTATCTTTTGTTTTTATATGATGAGGCTGCTGGCATAAAAATGGGTTCATGTAGAAAAAGAATGGAGAGCGTGACGATTCTTTTTGTGGAATCCTGTTTGTATACGCAAGTACATACGAGTCTCTCTATAACAGCACTCCTTTATTTACGAAGTCTGTATAACAGCATCCAACGGAAGCCAAAATTTTGCTGTTATAAAAGGAATGATGTTATACAGAACATTTTATTATTCTATGTACAAGCTGCGGGTAATTTTCTGATGTTATAAAGAACATACTATTATAAGGAGTTATAGAGAGACTCCACTGTAATGTAATAGCATCTAACGGAAGCCAAAATTCTGGGCACTTGTTATGCCACGCGTCAGTCACTTTCAATGGAGACCATTGCCTAATATGCTATTGCGGAGATACAAATTGTCGGTACATATTATGTCAACTGAGTTGATAAATTGATTCCTTGATGATCCGCACGTGTAACTCTGCAACTCTGTTGGAGCTAACTTTGACATTTATGAAATCCTATAAAATGCCTGGCAATTTGAGAGTCCAATCTTCTGCATTTAATTTTAACACTTCATTCAGTGGTATGTTAAATGTTTCTACTTACAAAGGCACACTTTTATCCTCAACACGTGCAGTGTAAATGTCTAGTTATACCTGCTTGACAATTAAGGCCTGGCATCATAGCTTACGAGCAATTTCGTCAGCAATCAGTTTGAGATGGAGAGTCCAATTTCCAATCTGTTTTATCTGAAAGTTGTACGCGTGTATTTGAATAAAACCGAATGCGTGTCAGTAGACTTAAAGCTTGCCATCACAATTAAGGGACAATTGACTGCAATTTCTTCAGCAATTTTGAGGCAATCTTGCTACATTATTTGTGTATTGGAATACGGAAAAACAGAAATGTTACAAGGCGGCAAAATTTTCTCGTGTTTAGGCACGTGCAACACAGACAAATATCACAAACGACGGCATTATTTCACTTCTGTATAGCTTTCCATCCATGTATAATGTATGGAAAGCGCCTCCGACGGCCGGTAAAATTGCTGAGGGATTTATATGAAGCCGGTATTTCGTACATGATACTATTTATTCGTGATCCGGGTGACAAACTATTCCTGTACTCTCTCTTGCAATTTGAGGTCGGAAGCCTCAAGTATACTTGAGCATATCCATATGTTTCCTCCTGGATTCCCTTTACAGTGTGGTATTGCTATCAAATATGTGCATTATGATTTATTTCAACATGCTCATAATCACGTCATTGGTTTTGGATACGGAATTAACCAACCTAGAAAATTCGGGGTAAGATTCGCTCTAAGACCAATTTTTCATTTCTAAAACAAGAGCTAAAATTATAATATTAATTTGAAAATGTATTTGTTCGTCGTATAGGTCAACCATACACAGACGGACGAATATTATCCTACATCTACGGAAGAAAATGCTGCTTACTAAAACCTCCAATGAAGTCATGGCTGCACAGAATTGCACTACGAAAATGTTGGGGTTAACAAATGGAAGCTGCGGAATTTTTATTGCTATTCGTTTCCGCCAGGACAATCCTCTTTTGGCTTGTATTGTGTTGCTGGTTGTGTTGGTGCTTACGGAATGTCTTTTTTACCCCTTTTTGTTTGGAGACGCCTATCTTGTTTTGAGACGAGGAGAAGATGCCAAGCGAAATTTACTACGAAAATCTCTCGCACGAACATCGTCATCTATTCATCACAAGTATACCTTCAAGGATGTACCGTTTCACTTAAGACCGAAGGCATCAGATTTGGCGGGTTTTCACTAATCGATGAAATGGCTATGCCCGAATTTATTGAATTCATCATTCAGAAGGTCGTTGAGCTGAATATGACCTTTGCCCAGTGAATAAGATGGATATAGTTCACGTGACTGCCTTTGGTTGCATTATGTAGATGTTTTGATGTGTGGTGTACATCCAGATCCCTGATCTACTGCTAATAATTTCTGCATAGGTAATCATGGTTTTGAACAAGGGGCTGGCAGTAGGGGAACAATCATGAAATAACAACTCGTTTCTATATTCACACTGAGTATGAAGAAACCTTGTTGGTTCATTCACATTCATTGTTCACTTTTGAAAGAAAACTTAAAAAAAAAAAATTGAATATATAAATGTGATTTTTACACAAAAAAACAAGAAATAGTAATGTGTTAGGTTAGGTTAACTGCAATTGTTACTCATAACTCCTAATGAAATCCAGATAATCCAGTACACAGGAATTTTTATTAGTAATTTATTTGTCAAAGATAAATAGTCCCGCAGTCGACTTTGGCTAAATAGTATATGTATATACATACCCAACAAATACGAAATTTTACGGTTTCGGTTATACTCAATCAAATTAGTTTTAATAGTTTTAAGAGAATTATTTCCAATAAAATGACTATAGCTTAATATTGCACGAATACCACGCAATTTGAAAGACCCATCCCAAACATTTTATTGGTACTTACTTCAACATTCAATATTTAATCAACTTTTTAACATTTAAACCAATTTGGTACAATTTGAACGTTCGCATGTGGGTACCCTGAGATTCATGTGTCTGCTCTCATATTTAGCCATATCTATGTAGTTTCAAGTGTGATTGGATTTGATGGCCCGCGTTCATAAACTACAGGGTCATCCAAGAAACGATATGGCCCCTTAAATAATTTGATGCAACTATGCTGTAAAATAGAAAAAGTACGTTTCCCATGCAGAATTATTGTGAATCTATATAGTAAAACAAATTCATCCCGATCCGACCCACACTGACCAATTTATGGCGGTTTTTTCAAAAAGAATAAAAAAAAAATTCGACACAATTACGTTTTTTTTTGTTTCTGTCTTAGGGATAAAGTTTTTAATGTGCTTCCAACCACACAAAATGAGGCAAGCGTGTTTTCTGAGCAGAATTTAAGTGCAAATCTAGACAATATTTTTTCATTAAGATCAAACACAAATTGGCCGAGTTCTGGCGAGTTTTCCGCGCCATGTTCAAAAATGAGAATTTTCAGTTAAATCTGTAGAACTTGTTTCTAGCGTAAAAAATGGTGAATTAAGTAAAAATACTTCTGGCTGGTTTTTGTTGCATTAAAATCATTAAATTAGCAATTCTGACAAGTGACTCTAAAATGCTCACAAACACGCTTACGCGTCAGTACGGCACACTCTTAGGGCAAAAATATTAAAATAACCTTTTGAAAAGCTATCATTTACCATAAGGTAACAAGTTGCTTTTCATCATTTTTAAGACATTCATCAATTTAAAAATGTTTTTTTTTTGAATTTTTGATGATATAATAAAAAATACTTTCGTCAAAAATTCCTTTTTTGAACTTGCCGCGGAAAAATCGCCATAACTTGATAAATTAATGTTTGTTCTTAATGGGAATATTTTTTCTAGATTCGCGATAAATTCTGCTCAGAAAACACTCTTGTCTCATTTTGCACGGTTGGGAGAAGATTAAAGGCTTAACCGCCATAACTCGGTCAATGTTGCTCGGATGAATTTGTTTTCCTATAGACCCACAATAAGAATCTGGATGGGAAACATGCTTTTCCTATTTTGCAGCAAAGTTGCATCGTATTATTTAAGAGGGCCATATCGTTTCGTGGCACCCAGTCTATTATTGGTTTTATATAACCGCAGGCGTATAGCTCAAAGTGCACCGTTTAGCAACAATTGCGATGTCTCTATTGACATGACTGATGAACAATAGGCTGAAGTTTTTTGCACCAATTTGCAGTCAATCTTCCAGCAATTATAACAATATTCGAAATGTGGAATGTTCGAATGTATCACGAAATACCGCATTTACTGCTCGCAAATATTCCAATCTTCTGCCTGTGTTATAAAAGGTACAAGCATGGAGACGAAAGATGTACATATATAAAAAGACATCGTGAACAACAAAACAAATTTCTACTCTAACGTCACCGCCAGCAAAGGAGGCGAGATTGAAGCCTTAAGCGAATAAGACTTCATCATGTTGACCTTGAATGACTTACAATTAGGCTATAACATTTTCGGACTCCTCGGGCGCTATCACTTGATCCCACTTGAATTTGAACTGACTCCCGAAAGACTCTGGGTGCGTCCAGGGAGAAGGCTTGTGATCTGGAAAATTTTGTTGGTGTACACGTTTCTCATGATTTTATCCAAGTTCGGACGTTGGATGGAAATTTTATTGACGGAGGATAATTTGGACATCAGAAAATTTAGTGTCCACACTATTTACTGTGCAGGAGCCACAAGCGTCGTCCATGTTTTGGTCGAGTCATGCCGTTCCCTAGGCGTTATGAGTTACGTCTTCAATGAATTGCACAGAAACTTTCCTATTGGATCGAAAAGAAAAAGGAAAACTTGTGCATATATTTTTTACGTATTAAAAAATCATGGACCGAAGGAGTTATTCCTGATGACGTTTGTTGTAGGGATGAGTCAAATGATTTTGGGCTATATGACCATATTTCTTCGTTATCCGGGTGAAAAGTTATTCGTATATTCTTTCGTGCCCTTGGCGATCCAAAGCGGGTGTATCCTGACCGTATTTGTATGTTTCGTACTGGAGTCACTTCATATTACAGTGTTTATGTATACCCTTTGCATTTTTGGGTATTTCAGCATCCTTGTGATCATGTCGTTGGCGTTGGATAGGGAATTAACAAACCTAGAAAATTCAAGGTAAGATTTAGTGGTTTTCATATTTCGAACGAATTGTAAGCACGCTAATTTGGTAAAGAATTAATTTGAAACTGTATTTTCCCGAAATTTTGTAGACCAACCCGGCATTTACAAATTTTCCGCCATGTGCGCAAAAAGATGCTATTTACAAAGATGTTCAACGAAATCACGGCAACAGTGCATTACAACACGAAATTAGTGGCACTAACAGTTTGCACCTGCGGGATTTTCGTTGGCATCTGTTTTCGCCAGGAATACCCTGTATTGGCCGGTATTTCTTGTTTCATCGGTGTGTACACAATTCTCACTTATCACTTTTTGTATGGAGAAGCCTATCTTATTTTGAGGAGAGAGAAGAATGTAAAACGAAATTTCCTTCGAAATGCACCGTCCATTTTTCGAAGGTACTTTCACCGATGCATTGTTTCTCTCAAGCCCCAGGGCATCCGAGCGGGGGATTTCTATGTATTCGATGAAACATCCGTCCCTGAATTTATTCATTTTGTCATTCAAAAAGTCGTTGAGCTAAATTTGACGTTTTCTTGCTGACGTGGATTGCGACCTTGTTCATTGGTGTGTGTTCAAATGTTAGCTGCGTTGCGCTTGTAAATGTCGATCAGCAGATAATTTTAGTTCTAAAAATGTGAGACGTACGTCACCTTGCTTGCCCGAAATAAAATGTATATCGTTACGCTTTGCTTTGGAGCTCCAAATATGTTTAAACCAAACTAAATAAATGCATTATCAACCACACATTTTTTCAGACGTAGCTGTTGCTTCTTATTCTGTGATAATGCTAGCGAGTTTTTCATTGATGTGCACATATTTATAATTTAATTGCTAAGATTAAGCAGATAGTATAAGAAAATGTAAAGTTAGAAAAAAAGGATATGAACATTAAGGAAAAATTAAGGAAAAACATTAAGGAAAAATACATTATACTGGCTGGCATTAGAATGGTGGACGACCAAACTGGCTTTGCTCATAAGCACCAGAATAAATCAACTGGATGCATTATTTGTTATTCCATTTTTTGTTTTTTTTTTGGCTTTCCATCGAAAGCATAATAGCGTGCATCCAAACTTCCATATACGAGTATACAACGACCTTATTTGTGTCGGACCAGAAGCGTACACACACTCGATTTGCAAAAATATTCAATTTATATCGATGAAGTTTTATTTCCAATTAATGGATTCACGACGAATAAAAACTACTCAAATACCTAGAATTAAGTTGAGAGACGCAGTTCACACATATTATAGGCTAAAATCGCAGAGCATGAATGATTTCCGCAATCAAACCGATAGAACAGAAACCTAGCAAACCCAAAAGTGCATAGAAGATGGGATAAATATCGCTAAGAAAGATCGGGCGCTCAACATTTACACCAAATGCCTCTTCCTCCCCTTTCGCATGATAACAAGTGGGAGGAAATCGGATTGTTTCCCACCGCTCCCAAAGTACAAACAGGCCAGAAGTGAATAAAGATCGGATCCTCCGAAAAATCCTATGTAGAAACACCGCGGGAATCCCAAATTCTTTAAAGTACAAATATCGAGGTTGCTCCAGCATCAAATCTTCTTTGTCATTATGGAAGAACCACAATTTTTGGTTGCGGGGCAATCCTTTCTTTAGTTGTCCCCAGAAGTAATTAAACTCCTGATTCAGTGTCAACACAGCGGTTTGGGGTCGTTTCAAGAGGGAATAAATTCCCGTATTATTTCCAATACTGGTGCACTGGAACTGAACCGGCTGGAGAGAGGCGGTAGAGGGAACTTTGAGAAGAAATGGGTCGCCCCCTTGGAAGTATGCGCGGACATCCTGCGTCACCTCGAACTGTATTTTATCCACGCCGCCAATGCACAGCCTCCGGCAAAACCTTCCATTTGTTTTTTGATCGTAAAAATCTTTCTTAAAATATCTATTGTTATTCTCCATTTCCAAATACGTGTATTGAAAATCCCCCGCCAGAAAATGTAACGTAAAATTCCCCAGCTCTCCCAAATTTTTCCAGGTCATCTCCAACGTATATCCAGCCATGAAATCGGACTTAACCTCTCCTTTGTACGCATTGGTAATTACGATGACGACGAGGAGCCAAAGGCACAAAAAAATTTGCAGGACGTGTCTTACTAATTGCATAGTCGTCATTAGCGGTGACCAATTTAATTGTATGCTCCTCTCCAATAGGGAGGCAATAGCATGGAACATCCCATTACAAATTTCTTTGACAATATGAGTTTCACCTTCCACGTAAAATCTTGAGGTACTCCAAGATAAAATGACGGCAGTCAACACAATGCTGAGTCCCAAAGCAATCCAGACGGAAATTTGAAAAGGTTCGACATAAGCCTCCAATCCCACACGCTGAACCTTGACCCCGTCGGAAGTTATAAAACGGAGGCCACCACTGAAGCCGATGGGGTACCTGTCACATTCCCCATTCATTTTGTGGGAATAGAGAATAGTCAGGATTAGTTTCCTGAAAAGAAATAAAATAATAAACTTTTCACACACTACATAGAAAGAAATCCCTTCTAAATTCCCACAAAATTCACAAAATCTCACAAAATATTTAATAATATTTCTTCCCTATACTATATGCCCAATTCCCATATAAATTAATGTAAGAAAAT
>JAQGBT010007644.1:0-10732 GCA_034698585.1 Disparrhopalites patrizii
TTCTCTATTTTTCCTCTTTTTCTCATTTCTCTATTTTTTGCTCCTTTCTTGTTTCACTATTTTTCCTCTATTTCTTGTTTCTCTATTTTTCCTCTTTTTCTCGTTTCTCTATTTTTTGCTCCTTTCTTGTTTCTCTATTTTTCCTCTTTTTCTCATTTCTCTATTTTTTGCTCCTTTCTTGTTTCACTATTTTTCCTCTATTTCTTGCTTCTCTATTTTTCCTCTTATTCTTGCTTCTCTATTTTTCCTCTTATTCTTGTTTCTCTATTTTTCCTCTTTTCCTTGTTTCTCTATTTTCTGTTTTTTCTCCTTTTCTGTTCCCCAGTTTTCTCTTTTTTTCTTGCCTTGCAGCATTTCCTCCTTATTTTCCAGGGTTTTTTTGCCCTTCACTATTTTCTCTGTTTTTCTTGTGACTCATTTTTTCTAGTTTTCGCATTTCTCTATTTTTTCCGCTTGCGACTACCGATTTCCCTTTCATCTTTATGCTCTCTCCCTTCATTACTCGTCTGCATGTGAGAGATAAAAATGCGCTTCACCACATTCTGTTTTTCCCCCACCAAAAAAAAAAATACAGCTATGCTCATCTTCCTAAAATTGCTACCACATATAGAAATGCCATTAGCCAGAGCCTGCAAATGTATTTAAAATTCCAGCGGAACGGACTCATTTCCTCATAATACTCCTTATGCCTTCCTGCTCCAGTGAATTACTTCTTTCGTTCCGTTATATCCTCAGCTCAGCATCTTCATCCATTTACACGTACATTTGTACGTAAGATTTGTACGTAATGCTCCATGTCTTCCAGCACTTGTGGTTGATCCCATTTAGGTTTTATGTTCATTTGAGCGTACCTATACTTCATCAATACCACGATAAATACCTTTCCCGTGCACATTTATTTGTTATAATCTGATTTAGACAGGAATAGTAGTAGACGTTAACACTTGTATCAAAGGGAATGTGAAAAGAGAAAGTAAATTCCAAAGCCATTTTCACCTACAAATGATCCAGTATTTCACGCCAGGCAAAAGATGCGGAATGTCTTGTGAACATCTTGTTTTGTTCTTGATTTAAATATTGAAATGAAAGAAAATAAATCTTTTTTATGAGACCCAGGATTTTCAATACGTCCACAGTTTCTTAGGTGGATTTCCTCCACTTTTCTTTATGGTGTTTTAGTACCAAAGAAATAGGGAGACGTGGAGGGGAAAAAAATTTCTTCTCATAGTCAAAAAAAATGGTACTTCCTCATGAATATACATATATGGGCCATGTATAACAAGAACCAGTTGGTGTCGGCTGTCGAATCCTTTTACCAGTACTAGGACCTTGCCGAGACTTGTACTTATTAATTACAGTAATTACAGATAAAAATTTCTGGGTTAATGGTCTCCTCACCCAGGTTCATTAGGGGTCTAACACAGCTCTTCGCCTTCAGTCTGTTGTTTAGTATCTGCCAATGCCTTGGCATTAATTACTCCCTCTCTATCTCTCTCTCTGTGGTCGTGGTGGGTGGTGCACGTTTTTTTTTTCTCCATTTTTTTTTTTACTTCACATCAAAATATATAATTCTACTGGGGAATAAAAAAAAAGGGTTACTGGAAAAGGAACGTTTTTTCTAACCATTTTGCATGGTCCAATCCGAAGTGTGTAAATGCATGTAACGATCCCTTTTAACATGGGTGTATCCTGGAAAAAATTGGAGTGTGTACATCCTCACATGAATGACTACCTTGTTGATTGCTCCAACAAGTTTTCCCTTCTTGAAAGGTGTCAAAATTTCCGGGGTAAAATCCTTTTTTTTGGTTATCCCCTCATAAAAAAATCCAGTTTCAAGTTTTATTCCGTATTAAACAAAAAGAAAAAAAAAGCAGCATCATCCTAACCGTGAAAGACGGGAGGAATCAACCCTTTTTTGTACCCATTTTTTTCCACAGTTTTTTGTAGGGCTTTTGGAGGTATAAATACCATATTTAGTCCTAATAAAAAGGGAGAATTGGAGGTGAGAATAATTCTAAGAGAGAAAAATAGGGAGAGAAGTTCATTAAATCACCATTTCCCTTCTCCCTTTCCACGACTATAGAGAAAGGGAATGGATTCCGGTTGTATTTCAGGATTTTTTATGGCAACCAATAGGAATTATGACAAAGGGGAAAAAGCCGTCAGTGATTATGTACCATTGGAAATGTGAGTCAAGTTCATCATGAGCTGACAAAAAGGGAATGACTTGGAGATTTTTTTCCCCCCTCTCTCGTGGGGAGTAAATATGTGGCGTGGACGGTAATAATGTGTCTCATATTACTAGAGAATGTGTGTGTGTGGAGAATTGCTTCTGTATAAATTATGACAAGGGAGAAAATGGGAGAGAAACGAGGGAAGATTAGTGCTTTGTAAACCTTTGATGAGTGTGTAAAGAGTGAAATGAATGGGGAAAAAACGGGAGGGGATTTTTGCTCCTGGGCTTCCACATATACCCATAATATGAATGGGGAGAGTAGGAGTAATGGTGGTGCCGATTAGCCTTTCACAAGCTTGGCCAAACGGAAATCATTACATGAACTAAATGGGACATCCGCTGGAGAGAGAGAAAAAAAAGGCCGGTGCTACTATGTATGGTTTCAGCAGAACCACACATGTTTTATTTTATTTTTGGGGGGAAAGGGGGGAGCAAAAAAAAATTTCATGGCCTCTTCTCAACGGATGAGTGCCAGTTTTCAACAAGGATTTTTTGGTACTGGAAGAGTTATGGGGAATTGGGACAAGGCAGAGCGTCCGGGAGGTTGAGGGGGAGGTTCAGAAAGGAAGGGACACGGAGGTATTAAAGAGAGAAAATTGAAGAAGAAAGATATTTAAAATTGGAGAGGAAAAACAAAAGAGAAAAACAGGGAAAATGATAATTGGAGAGAATAATAAAAGAGCGAGACAAAAAAAAAAGGAAATTGGAGAGAATAAAAACAGAGAAAAATTATAGAGAAAAAGAAATTCGAGGAAAACAGAAGAGATAGAGAGAGAGAAAAAAAAGAAAAATTATAGCGAAAAAGAAAAGAGAGAAAAGGAAATTCGAGAGAAACAGAAGAGAGAGAGAGAAAAAGAAAAATCATAGCGAAAAAGAAAAGAGAGAAAAGGAGAAGAGAGAGACAGAGAGAGAGAGGGAAAAGAAAAATTATAGAGAAAAAGAAAAGAGAGAAAGAGAATAGAGAGACAGAGAGAGAGAGAAAAAAAGAAAAATTATAGAGAAAAAGAAAAGAGAGAGACAGAGAGTGAGAGAGAGAGAAGGAAATTGAAGAGAATCAGAAAAAAGAGAAAGAGAGAGAGAAGAAAAAAGGCAATTGGTGAGAAACAAAAAAATAGAAAGAGAGGGAAAATAGAAAATTGAAGAGAAAAGAAAAAAGAGGGAGGCAGAAGGAATTTGAAGAGAAAAGAAAAAAAGGGAGAAAAAAGGAATTTGAAGAGAAAAATATAAAAGTGAAAGAAAGAAGGAGAAAATTATAAAAAAGAGAGAAAAAAGGGAAATATAAAGAAAACGAAAAAAAAATGAAAAAACAAAAAGAGAGAGATAAAAGGATTTTAAAGAGAAAAATATACAAGAGAAAGAAAGAAGGAGAAAAACACAAAAAAGATAAAAAAGGGGAAATGTAAAGAAAACGGAAAAACAAATGAGAGAACAAAAGAAGATACGAAATAAAAAATGGAGGGAGAGAGACAAAAAAAATAGGAAAAAGAGAATGGAAAGAAGATGCAAATGTTGTTTCTGACCACTCCCGGTGCAATGTAAACACCCAATACGCCTTTAATGACCTGTGTAAATTACTAGTACTGGTTGAAATTATCAACGTAATTGCATGAAAAACATTCTCTCTAAAATGCTGGCTTCAAGGGAGGAAGAACACTCGATGTTGTCCTCGTTATTTCCAACTACAGTTTGTTGAAGACAGAACACGTTCTCATTCTCTGAACACATTCTCTATGAAGTGTGTGCATAATATAATGTCCACGCAGACAAAAATTCCCTATTTTTACCACCCACATTTCTCCTGGGCTTTACTGTGCCAAACATTCATTTTTTTCGTTCTCTCTCGATGTTGTTTAAACATTTAAACCCAAATAGGGGTGAAAATATCAAAACAAAGTTTTAAAGCCACACAAAAATGTGAATTCACTTTGTTTACACTGCAAAGACTCAATCACTTAGGAATATAAAATTTCTTAGCGCTTTTATGACAATGTATCCTCCAGGATTTTATTGCTATAGTATGAAAAAAAAAGTTCTTGTGTCTCCTTTTGCATGTAAAATTGTACAACAGTTGTCTATAGGCTTCTTTTGTGGTTAATCTGAGCATGATGATAATTAGAAGCTAAAAATATGTGCACAGAATATTACAGAAAGATCGAAAGTCTTTGTGCCATCTCAAGTGGTTGATTTATTACGCCAAACCCTAATAAGGCTCCGGACTTGCCATTCTTCATTACAGTCCTTGCACATTGCACATCTTCTTTCATCCTCCTCATTGAGATTCATCATATAAAGGAAGACGTGGAAGGGCATAAATATTAGTATAAAAAAAATGCTTGCAGATCCATAACCATATCCTTCCCCTTTCATTGGTCCCAAAGGTTTTTATGGAATATTTCTCATTTATAAATGCTTACTATATGTACAAATGCAATCATTCACTCGCGTGCCATTTGCCGGCTGTCAGAGTGTCAAAGGAATTTCATCGGGATTTGTGGCTGGAAAAGATTCTATCAAAGACCGGCTGGTTATAGGCTCATCATCAATTCATCTAACTTGTAGCTTCTGTATATGCTTTGCTGAAAAAAAATCCGAGGTTTGTTTATTGTGGGAAAAATATTAATTGGGAAATGACCTTTGGCAATGTTGGGAAGATGAGGATTCTCGTGGCCAAAGGGTTGTGAATGGCTTAGAAATGCCGACACATTTATAGACGTTTAAATCCGAAATCATACAATAAATTATGTTGAATCATTTGGATTTAATTTTTTGGTACGTTTTCACGATTATCCGGAGATTGTATGGGACAAAGATGTACGTAATTAATAGTTTATTTTCATTAGAGAGCACTGCCTTTTCCAGTGGGGCAACGACCCATATATTATCCATGCGGAAGTGTACAGGCTCATTTAAATCTCATTTGCACCCGCCTCACAAAAGTGCATGTGTGTGCGTATTTACAAAAAAAATTCTATTTATGAATCCATGATCTTCCCCATTTAAATCTCCTCCCACTAAAGCTTCTATAAAGGAAATGTAAAATCTCCTTGCGCGTTCATTGAAATTCTCCCGCCTTTCATATATTTAATAACGTTTATGAGAAGAAGCCTTTTATCCCACGCAAAGTTCAACGTGCTGGCATATTATGGCACTATTTGGGAACGAGGAAACAGACATTTTTCATTTTACCATCACAAGAATCTAGTTGTTAGAAGGGATCAATTAAAAAAATTAATATTCAATGATTTTATTATCAAGTAACATACCTTATGAAAATACGATGAAGGATTCAAAGGGTTAAGTGAGAGCAGAAATGATGGAAAAAAATTTCTATCTATAAGTGTGACGGAGGAAAAAGGAAGAGGTGATTCATGGGAAAGGTATGACGCTCCAGGATAAAAAAAAATAAGTTTTTTTTCTTGAATAAATTAAATTGAACAAAACTCTTTTGAAAAAAAAAGGCTAATTTTTTTCTAATGGGCCAAACACAGCTTGAAGTGGACATATGATGCGTTTATGTAATGGCTAAAATCTTTCAAAGTACGTGATTGCATACGAAAAGTCGCATGTGATCTGGATAATTTATGAACATCTCTCTTTCCCATCCCTTTTGTATAGTTTTACTATAGGCGAGGCTTTGAATGGATGGAAATGTTTCAGAAGGTATAAGCATTGTAGTTAATATGTATACATCTAAGTATTTTATTTTCTTATAATATTCCTCTATTTAAACAATGATAATAAGGAGACACATGAGGTACTACTACGCCTGTCTCAGGTAATGAATGAGTGTAGAAAGGGTAGTCATTATGTGGGATGAATCACTAATAAATACATTACATTACTTCCCCTTCATTCTTGGGGACAACTACAAGGGATTTGCCTCTTGACCAAAAAAAAAAATGGCCCTACACAAATCTTGTCAACAAATGCAAAATGAGATTCTGTCATCAGCATTGACATGTATCGTACACATGGGATTTTGAATTGCTAATCGGATTTCAAGGGAGAAAGAAAGGGTTGGGGCGATTGTTACATTAATTATTAATTCAATTACGATTCTTGAATTCTTTCAATGCATTATTAATAATATGCAATATTTCCGAATTATGTTATAATTTCATATATTACTTTCACATGATGTTATACCTAATATTTCCGCCCGTGGAAATGTCCATAAAAAATGTTTGAAGTAGCAAAAAGAGGCAAAAAATGGATGGGTTTTTCAGGAAGCCTCCGTATTGGGTGCCTTTGTTTGTATTGTAACTAACTGGTGATTTTTTTTTGTATTACAGAATAAGCGAATGCCCAATGGAGAGATGAAGACAGAGGGAAACATCGTGACCTTCGAGTCGGTTACCCGCCACCATGCCGGCATTTATGACTGCTTCGCCGAGAATTCCATGGGCTCAGTTCGAAGTGCTATCAACCTCCAGATTTTGTGTGAGTTTCCCATCCATTATTTTTGTAGCTACAGTGTTAAAGGCAAAAGAATAAGGAATTTCAACGATTCCTCATTCCCTTTGGGGTTTGGCATACCAAAGATTCAGAAGGAGAATTAAGGCGGATAAAGGAGAATAGTATTGATTAAACATTGTTTTTTCCACAAGTTTTGAACAATGGAATTTATTTGCTCCTGGTTAATTTGGACACCAGCTGTGCAACACATTCTACTGGTGGCC
Source organism: Disparrhopalites patrizii (assembly GCA_034698585.1). Lineage (NCBI taxonomy): Eukaryota > Metazoa > Arthropoda > Collembola > Symphypleona > Sminthuridae > Disparrhopalites > Disparrhopalites patrizii. Next base: position 6,916 of record JAQGBT010007644.1, read on the forward strand.
TACTTGCATTATCTATCAGTAATATTTTATTGTTAAAAAATATTATGGAAGTACAAAGCTCAAACATGCAATGGTGGTTTCCCTCAAATACTTGGTGTTGACGGGCCAACAGCGAACGAGGAAGAGAAAGGATATGTGAGACCAAAGGAGACAGAATGAGGGGAAAACCAGGACAAGAGAGCGAGAAAGAAAGAAATTTGGAGAGAGAGAAAGAGGAATTTAGAAAGAGAAAGAGAAAGAAAGAGGAATTTAGAGCGAAAGATAAAGAAAGAGGAATTTAGAGCGAAAGAGAAAGAAAGAGGAATTTAGAGAGAAAGAGAAAAAAAGGAATTTAGAGAGAAGGAGAAAGAAAGAGGAATTTAGAAAAAAAGAGAAATTTAGAGAGAAAGAAAGAGGAATTTAGAAAAAAAGAGAAATTTAGAGAGACTGAGAAAGAAAGAGGAATTTAGAAAGAAAGAGAAATTTAGAGAGAGAAAAGAATTTGAAGAGAGAAATTTAGAAAGAGGAATTTAAAGAGACAAAGAGGAATTTAAAGAGAGAAAGAGGAATTTAAGGAGAGAGAAAGTGGAATTTAAGGAGAGAGAAAGAGGAATTTAAGGAGAGAGAAAGAGGGATTTAAAGAGAGACAAGCATAACGAGAACAATATGAAGGACGACAAAGAGTAAAACGGAGAGAGAAAGAGGAAAATATGGAGGAAGGGAAAGAGGAAAATAGAGAATGAAAGAAGAAAAGCGAGAGAGACAGAGATGAAAATCAAAGAATATGTAAACAGAGAAAGAGAGATGGAATGCCGAGACGATTGAAGGAGAAATTTACGATGTTTTATAACAGAATCTCCTTATTGTGTGTAAAGTCCGTCATTATTATGTGGTGGATGGACGTGCAGCCGGTTCTAATTTGACATTTATTGAGCCAAAATTTATAGCCTTGTTTCACAATACGTATATTTACTTTTCTCTCTCTCTCTCATTGATTATTTATCCCGTACCTGTTAACCTTCTCCTTTTACATCCATGCTTGAGCAATGGAGCTTTTGGCCGCGATAGTAGTTGCATTGTTTGGAGTTTGGCTATCATGACGTTTGTGTGTGGACAAAGTCTTTGAGATGTCCATTTATATCCCCCACAAGAAAATAACTTTCGTTCACTCCGAATTTGGAACATTTTGAACGCATCCATTTTTTACAAAATGTTCTTTTATCCCTAAGAAATGTATCTATCTAATGCATCCAAAAATACGGAAAAATATTAGTCAGAAAAACGGATCGGACCTGAAAGGAAAAAACAAAGCGGGAAAAACCAATGTGGATCCATAAAAAGAACAGAAAATCTACAGGCACTCGCAGAAACACTGATGCAAAGAGACAATAATGAAGCTCCAGAGAGGAAATACACGGAGAAAGAAAGGCATCTTGAGAAAATAAAGATGATACAACCTGATACGCTGACAGAAAAGGATAAAAAAAAATAAGCAAAACAAAAAAGTTAGAAAACACTTGTGCAGACACAACATACAAGACACAATCCTTTCATACACACTTGTACACAACTTGAACATTGATGTGTAGCCAAAAAACTGGATGAGATTGTTAATTCGACAAAATGGTTCCTCTTGTTCTAAAATGGAACTATTCAACATTACAATCCCCGAAAAAAACCAATCTAGTTTATTTACATGTCAAGTTAAAACAGTATAGAGAAATGAATTGAAAGCCAAACAACTTTTTTTTGTACAAAGGAGAGGAATAGTAAATCTGGAAGTTCCAAAAAAAAAAAGTTTTTAAACAAGTGCGCCCCTCGTAATTTGCAAGATGGTGAATAAGTTGAGTTAAATGAGGGTATCAACTTCACCACAAATAGCCATTTATGTCATTCCCAGCCAAGTTAGTACAGTTCCCTTAAATGTGCATCTGGGCCCCGGGAGTTTTTGTTCCCGGATTTTTTTTTCTCTCTAGCATTCCCTTTGATGCGTTAATGACGGGACTCTTCTATTTCTTCATTTGCTTTCTTTCCTCGGGGAATAAACGCCTATTGCCATTTTCCGTCGGTGCCTGTGTTACCCCGAATGTTTGCCTTCCCTCCGAATTCGGGGAAAACCCAGGGATGTTTCCTAAAACAAATACAAATAAAACTTGGTTTGTATTTCCTGCCAAAAAGGAGCGTTAAATGGCTTCTGAGCAAATGTGCATGTGTGGAAGAAAACATTCTGGGCATATCTTGCCCTTTTGCCCTTCTAGATTAAGAATATTACTTTTAATCCACTCAAAATGCTTACGGGAAAGTCCAAATATTTTCTTGAGTATTGGTGCCATTTTTTTTCTAGGTGGAAATTGGTGTTGTCAATGGTTAATATGTAGAATGAATTTATATGGGGATTTCCACTGCATTTTGCCATCCAAATTCCTGTGGGCTGACGAAATTTGGTGGGAATTTTTGAGGGAAGACCAGGAGATTATAGTAACGTTAGCAACGGAGAAAAATGCCAAGAACGAGCCAAGTTTTAAGATGAGAAAGTATGAATTTCCTGGGATTTGTGCCTGTTATCCTTCCAGCTTAGTTTCCATTGTAAAAGGAAACTTTTTGGCTATTTCCTTCTCACAATCTTCCCATTCCCAAGGGGCTCACATCATAGATTAGAGAATTTATTTAGATAAATTTCTTTGGCCCTTCAAGGGGAAATACGAGGAGGGAGAGAAAGGGGGAGATACGGATAATAACAAGGGGAAAAGCCTCCTGAGATCTCAGTGTTATACCGAAGAAATAGTGGGACATGGGAGCGAAAAAAATAATTGGAAAACAGTAAAAAAAAAAAGTAAATTAAAAAGTACAAATTGACTGGACAGAGAAAGAGAACTAAAAAGAGAAAAATAAAGCGAGATTCGCGTTGGATTTATCAAACAGGGAAAAACTTGACGATGCAGTAAAAACTGGACTGGGAAGGTACTGAGCAAATAAATGGGAATAAAGACAGCAAAGAGGAAAGATGTAGTCAAGTAAAGAGAAACAAATAGAGAGAAATAAAATCGGAAAAAGGGAGGGGATTGAAGCCTTTCTCGTGTAAATTCCCTGCACAAATTCCCGTGTAGATCGTACTATGTACATATTACACTACAGATGCTAATAATATGGAATGTGCCACGAGAATTGTATACTGAGAAACTGATTGGAAACTCGTATCTCTTGCACCAATGGTGGGGCCCATAAAGGAAAAATCCTCATCTCCTCCTTCCTTTCACGTCTCCCTCCCTATCCACTGTACAGGTTCTATTTTTAAAAGATAAACGTCTGTGGTGTAATAAATTACTTGACGAGTCGATAACAGATTATACCAGATTTACTACCATTATTCGCCTTAAATTCATGGAGCTTCCCCCTGCCTCCAATGCATGTTTGCATACAAATGCGTCCTTTTGCTCTCTTTTGTCTCGCTTTATTTACTTCTCCTGTAATTCTCAAACTACTTCTTTCGCCTTTTCTGAGTACACTTGTTTTCTATCTCTCTTCCCTTTTTTCTTTGCTCTCTTCCCTTTTTCATTCTCTCTCTCTCTCTCTCTCTCTCTCTCTTTATTTTTCCGTTTTTCTTGTCTCTCCGAATTTTTCCCTTTTTCTTCTCTCTTTCTTCTTCTCTCCCTCTCTTTGCCCTTTTATTTCTCTCTCTCTTACCTTTTTTCTTACCTCTCTCTCTTCCCTTTTTTTCTTCTCTCTCTTTCACTTCCCTTTTTTCTTCGCTCTCTCTCTCTCTCTCTTCCCTTTTTATTCTCTCTCTCACTTCCCTTTTTTTCTTCTCTCTCTTTCACTTCCCTTTTTTCTTCTCTCT
>JAQGBT010007645.1:0-10730 GCA_034698585.1 Disparrhopalites patrizii
AGAGAAATAAAATCAAAAGGAGACAGAAAATCAGAAATAACGAGAGAAATAAAATCAAAAGGAGACAGAAAATCAGAAATAACGAGAGAAATAAAATCAAAAGGAGACAGAAAATCAGAGAGAGCGACACAAAAAATGGAACAGGAGAGAAAGAAAGGCAAAAAATACAGGATACAGAAGGAAAGGAAACGAAGAAAGAGACAAAAAGGGTTAGAACAAAATATGAAAAGACTACGAAAAGGTACGGAAAGAGATATAGGTCGTGTAAGACAGAAAAATCCTTAATGAGAGAGAAAGAGAAGGAGGTAAGACAGAAAGAAATAGAGAGAAAAAAAATAGAAACAGGGATAAGAACAAGAGACAAAGAAAGATGAGGATGAATGAGTTGACCACCTTGCAGGACAGAAAAATCTCCTATCTTGCCTAATGCCATTACTACACATGTTCCCCCCTTGAGTAAGACACAAATTCAATGGTGGCGGTAGAAGGGATAAGGAGATGAAGAAGAGCCTCTCAAGTGACAGGACACTCTATTCTACACAGAAAGTATTAATGCATGGGGATTATTACATCATATACATACATAAATAAAGTTTATGCATTCAGTAGAAGAATAAAAAAAAATTTTTGGAAGGGCATGTACAGTGTGTAAGGTGTAAAGAGTAAAGAATGAAAAGTGATGAACATTTTTTTTTAACACCATAGCTTTTCTGTCCATCTGATGTGGATATATTTGTTGCGGCACTTTGTCTCTCTGGTAAATGTAGTGGTCCTTCGTCGTAGTAGCTTTCGTGTCTTCCCCGTGACTACTCCCTCATCTCCTTTTTGCTTGTGTGTTCTCCAACGTCTCTCTCTCTCTCTCTCTCTCTCTCTCTCTCTCTCTCTCGGTGTCTCTTCTTGGTTAGAAAATCAATTTGCGACATGATCCTTTAGAAATACCGCTGGCTTCTCCCTCCCACCCTTTATATACGTCTCTTCAAGACATTTTGACACATTGCGTCCCATTAAGAGCCTCCTCTCCTTCAACATCTCTGCCCTCACAAGTCTCTCTTCTCCTAATAAATATGCATTTGCACCCCTCTTCTACAGGGATGTGTTATTCTCTACTATTCTGAATTTATTATTGTCATTATTATTATTTTTTTTAACTATTACTCCTATCAAAGAGATTGGGGTAATGCACACAAACAACAACAATGAGAAGAAAAACGTACATTTTTTTGAAGGGGTCGGCCGTTCCAAGATGGAATCATCGCAGAGGATAATAATGATGAATCCATGGAATCTTCCCTAACGGGGATGGGAAAGATCACATTAATCTCTGACAGGGCTGGGATCCACGGAAATAACAAATACATTATTAGTCTAAAATCTTCGTCGTCACAATCTCCCTCTCTATAAGTCTGTAGATGTATGTATTTCCTCCTAAATGCAATATATGAGAGTCGGTGAAGCTGAAAACAAAACAAAAAGGGTTCCATTATCAAAAGGATGTGGAAAGGAAAAAATAGGATGCAGAAATAAAATGGCGCAGTAATAAAAATATGAAACACATGCAAGGACCAATTAGATGCTACAATTTGAATACTAAAATATAATTTCCTCCCAATATATTTTGATTATATCTTTTTACCGTCTCGTATCGCTATCTTTCTCTCTCTCTCTCTCTCTCCTTCTCTCTCTCTTTCTTGATACCTTAGGAAACGGTTGGATATTATGTATTGATATTTTTTCTACTCTGAGTACCAGTTCACATCATTTATTCCCATGTTGGGAGGGAAATCCAAAAAGTACAGTCACCAGTGACTTGCCAACATCAACGGGTTCTTCCCTGTAATTATCCTTCGTGGGCAAGTGTCACTCACATCTCACAAAGTAATAATAATAAAAAAAATATTATGGGGCTTAATTTCAACTAATTATGAAAAGAGACAGGAGTTTTTTTTAGTATAATAATCATTTGGAGAAGGGAGTTTTACTTATTCTCTCTCTCTCCCCCTTTTCATTACTACTTTTTTTTTACTACAGGATACAGAGGGAATACGTTTATACCACAGTTACAATATTATTATTATTGTTTTGCGGTTGTTATTGTTGTTGTTGCTCCTGCTCCACCGCCGCTGCTGTGAAGGAGCACGCCCAAAACCAATGGACCGAGACAGGTGAAGACAACTGCTTGATTTAATGGGCGTGAGACAGAATAGACAAAAAAATACGTCTCTTTTGCAGCAGCATCTCCACCGTACTAAGCGTCCATTTATTATTCTATAGTAAATGAGTAACTCCACCTATCTCCCTTTGCCTCCTTTGCCAAACAAATGTTCATGTGTAGGTCTGAAGCCCAAGCCATGGCTAAAACTCCTTGGTCTTCTTGTCACTGTCAAAGGAGAATGTCTATGTGTGTGCGTGCTTTTCATGTCGAATCTCAATTTCTTTTTGATTGATATATAAAAAAAATTAGAGAAAAAAAAATGGTATGAAGGGGTGAAAGGAATATGCATATTTTCCTTATCTTGCCTTCATCCCTCAAAAAACCCTTTATTCCCGTAATTTGAAGGAAATGTTATTATTATTAATGATCTGATTGTAACATTGGTTGTACTAAATACTTTTTTACAACCGTTTACCAGAACCGGCTTCTATTGCTCTCCTTTTGGGGAGTAAGAACCACCGATATTTCTCGAGGGGAATCAGTCTTCTTGTATCTCCCTATGTCTTTCTCTCTCTCTCCTCTCTCTCTTTCTCAATCTCTCTCTCTCTCTCAATCTCACATGTCTCATTTTTGACCTATGACATGAAACAAGTGGTTGTACCAAAAACTCTTGCCAACAACAGTTTACATCCTTTTATTGTATTTGATAGTACCATGCACCTATTAGTTGAAGAGACCGGCCAACAACGCGATATCAAACGGAGAGAGAGACATGAGAGAGAGAGAGAACATGTTTTCAAGAGACCCGAAGGAGAGAGAGAGAGAGCTGGTACAAATAAGAGGAGTAACAAGTGTATCAACTGCTCATGTGTTAAAAATATGGCATGAAATATCACATACATATAAGAGTTTCGTGATACATACACCGTTCCCCTCTCTCTCTGACTCTCTTTCTCTCTCTATTTCTCACTCACTCTGTCTTTCTCTATTTGACTCTGCCTCTTCTTCTGTCTCTATTTCTAACTCTCTCCCTCTGTCTCTCTCTATTTTTCGCTCTCCCTCTCTCTTTCTCTCTCTATCGCTCTCTCGGTCTCTCTTTCTCTTTCTTAATCGTCTCTCTAGTTTTCTCTCTCCGTCTCTCTTTCTCTTTCTTAATCGTCTCTCTAGTTTTCTCTCTCCGTCTCTCTTTCTCTTTCTTAATCGTCTCCCTAGTTTTCTCTCTCCGTCTCTCTTTTTCTTTCTTAATCGTCTCTCTAGTTTTCTCTCTCCGTCTCTCTTTCTCTTTCTCTGTTTCTCGTTCTCTCTCTCTGTTTCTCTTTCTCTCGCTCTGTTTCTCTTTCTCTCTCTGTTTCTCTTTCTCTCGCTCTGTTTCTCTTTCTCTCTCTATTTCTCTTTCTCTCGCTCTGTTTCTCTTTCTCTCTCTGTTTCTCTTTCTCTCTCTCTGTTTCTCTTTCTCTCTCTGTTTCTCTTTCTCTCTCTGTTTCTCTTTCTCTCTCTGTTTCTCTTTCTCTCTCTCTATGTTTCTCTATTTTACTCTGTCTGTGCCTCTTCTTCTGTCTTTATTTATACTTTGCTCCCTTTGTCTCTCTCTATTTTTCTTTCTCCGTCTCTCTTTTTCTCTCTGTCTCTCTCTTGTTCTTTCTTCCTCTTTCTTACTAGCTCTATGTCTCTATCTCTCTCGGTCTTTCTTCCTCTTTCTTACTAGCTCTATGTCTCTATCTCTCTCTCTCTCTCTTTGTTTCTCTATTTCTTAATCGCTCTCCGTCTCTCGCTATTTTTCTCTCTCTGTGTTTCTATTTCTCTATATCTCTTTCTTTCTCTATTTCTTATTTGCTCTCTATTTCTTATTTGCTCTCTGTTTCTCTCTCTCTGTCTCTTTCTCTTTATTTCTCACTCTCTCTCTCTTTCCTTCAATACAAGTACGTGTTAGTATACTCACAGCAAAGTACTGGCAAAAGCGGAGGTTGCTACAATTGCGGATGTCTTGCACATGATGGGATATCGTGCTCTCAGCTCAAACACCTGTTGCACTTTTGGGCGCTCTCTTTCCCTTATGGATTGCCTTTTCTCTTGCTCTCTCTCTTTCTCTCTTTCCCTCTCCACTCTCTCGCTCTCTCTCTCATTCTCAATTTGAATGGTTTGTGAAGCAACCCTTTAGCTCAACTCATGTATGACATTTAAAAATTAGATATAATACCATTTACAATTACTCTCCTTGACAGTTTCGCACACCTCATTCCCTCTTTGGTTGTGTGTAGTCTAGAATTCTTGGAGCATTTATCCTCTCATTTCCCCCCACAGACTCTTCTATAACATTTCCTCCTGTATTTACCAGACAATGTCGTGGTTTTCTTACAGAATACAGTTTCCTCTCTCTCTCTGTCGTTTTCATTCGCTCTGTTTGCCCCCCACCCAAAGAGTGCTCATAAAAAAGAGATCTATTCAGCTTGTTTGCCATTTAGAAAGCTTGTGTACGAGTGTACACCTTCAAAGTTTTTTTAGGGCTATTACAGGGACTTGCTGGGAGGATGAAAAGGATTCATTTTTTAATTTTAATTTTTTATGTCATTTTTTTCACATTATTCTCCATCCTTGTGTGAATCTTCTGTAGCAATTTTTTCTTGGGGTGTAATGCATTTCCTAGGTGTGTATTTTTGTGGTTAATAACAGCTTATAAAATCAGTCCCATTTAGTAGTTATGATGAGGCAGTAGTAGGTGGTTGGGATCCCATGGGTTGTTGACTGTGCAAGGAGGTGTAAAATAGGAGGAATAATGGATTTGTCAAAGCCATGTCCTCCAACATTAGAGGGGGAAGGAGCATATATGTAGAAGGGAATGTGCAATTGGAGGCATACTATTGAGGACGTTCTTCCCAAGATATTTTTTTTCACCCTTTCTTTACAAAGCTTTTACACTTGTCATAGCCAGTGCTTTATATAGGCAGGCATAGTGACTGCAAATGGTTTGTGAACCATTGCCTCCTACTATTACTATACTTTGCATGGTGGCCACTCACCCGCTTCCTTTTTGAAGCTCCACACTGTTTTTGTTCACTCTACCATGACCCAGGGAGTCTCCACCTTTTTTTTTCTACAGTTCAAAAAATTATAGACACTCTTGTAGTACAACTTAACCGTTTATCTTCAACTATTTGATGCTGGTGGATTTTATCCTCCATTACTATTTGTTTTAGTCGCGGGGAGACATGTGCGAACAAATTTGTTGTACCCGTCAATGTATAAATAACGCTGAAGTTGCAGGGTAGGGCACCGACTATTCAATGTTTATCAAACGAGAATTACTTCTATATTTTAAATATTAAATTTGATCGGCAGGGAAGGAAGCATTTGATCCAAGAAATAAATAAATTAAGAAGGAATTAATTGCATAATCAATGGAAATAACGTCTTTTTATGAATAAAAAATCTGCCGAATTTACAGCTACTCTAAATTATAATTATTAGCAATAATTTAATAATAAACAATTTAGCAAAATAAAATACATTCGATATATCCTTGTATTTCTTCCCCAACCGTGAAACTCTCGTTACACATTTCATGAATATGAATTTCAATTTCAAAGTAAGATATAACAATTAATATGTCTGCAGAGACCAGTAAAGTGTTTAGTAAGCTCCTTTTGTAAGGGTAAGAAAAGCCCAGGAAAAGAGTGAGCCGACAGCTAAATTCCTGCTTAAGCAATGTATGATAATAGGGATAAGGGCCAATAATTTTTGAGGTAGATTGACAGAAAGGAGTAAATATTGGTTGTAACCATTTAGCTTGAGATTAATAAGTTTCCTCGAGGTACAACATGGTCCTCAACGCGGCGAAAAAAAAAACGTTTAGACACACGGGACCGCTCTTATTTTATCCTCAGTTAATATAATATAAGAGGAAGAAGAATTTTTTTTCTCTCCGATTCCATGCATTATATTTAGGAAGAAGTCCTGGGTTTCGTGCAGGGAAGTGGTGTGGAGAAGGAGAGGAGGATCCGCACCTTGTCTTTTGAGACCAGCCTGATGACAGCAGGTGCTCCAAAAACACCGGCGGTTACAAGGAAATAAATAGTGGAACGGAGACGCTGACGAAATAAGGAGGAAGGAGAGTCCCTTGTGAGTGAGACAAGAGAGTTGAGACAGAGAGACAAAGAGAGACAAACAAAGCAGAGAAAAAGGGAGAGAAAGCGAGGCAGAGAGAAAGATAGAAAAAAGAGAGAGAAAGAGAGAAATAGAGAGAGAAATAGAGAAGAGAGGAAATAGAGAGAGAAATAGAGAGAGAAAGACAGAAGAGAGAGAAAAAGCGAAAGATTCCGTGAGTCAAGGTGTGTGATGATAGGAAAAATCATCCCACGTACTTATATCTGTACACTTCTCCTATGGGCAAAAATAAAAGTTCCCTTCTTCCTCCTCATCACACTTGGGTCCATTTGTATGTAGTTAATGGGAGGAAAAACTAAGGAAAAAACGCTTGTGCATTTCTTCATTTTTTTCACCTTCTTCCTGGTGTTCTTTTGATGGATAAATTTGACGGTTTGTCCTCATTTTTTTTAGCTTAAGAGCAAGAGAGAGAGAGAGAGAGAGAGAGAGAGAGAATGTGTCCGTCGGACACGAGTACCTTTTTTTTGGTAAAAAACGAAGAAACCCTCTTCCACGTATTTCTCTCCTATATTTAGTACGCCAGGGATATATTCCCTTCATTATTGTACCTACTCATCGGCAATTACCCCGGAAAGGAAGGGAGGCTAAGCACTTGAGATGTGAGCGTGGATACTTTATGTACACACAGACCAAGAGTCCCAAGAGCGTGGCGAGAGCACGGGACAGACAGGGAAGATGGATGGATGAGAGGAATTGGACGTCTTACGTTCCTCATCATCCTTGTCCCTTCGAGTGCCTTTCCGAGCGGTCTTCCTCCTCCTCCTCCCCCTTTTTTATCCCCTCCTCACCCTCTTCCTCCTCCACCTTAGGTAGCGCTTGACATAACTAACCACGCAGCTCTCTTTTATCTTGTCTTAACTCTAGTAAGCTCTCCAACAACAAGAACCAATCTACATGATTAATCCATGACGATTTTTTCACCAACTTTTTTTTTTAAATATTCATCCATCCCTTCTCTCTCTCCCTTTTCTCTCTCTCTTTCTCCTCTATCTCTCTCTCGTCTCTCACTCTCCTTTTCTCTCTCTCTTTCTCTCGCTCTTTCTCTCTTCTTCTTTCTCTCTCTTTCTCTCTCTTTCTCTCTCTTTCTCTCTCTTTCTCTCTCTTTCTCTCTTTTTCTCTCTTTTTCTCTCTCTTCTCTCTCTTTCTCTCTCTCTCTTTCTCTTCCACGCCCCTCTCCTTGTCCCTCTCCATCTGACTCTTCCCCTTCTGTCAACCATGCGTTGTTGCTGCTGCATAATGTGACTGACTTTTTCCACATTGCGCTCAATGGACCTTAATTACAATACAGTGACGGACTCAAGAAGAATAAAGTGGCATGGAGTTACTCTGCCTATTGACACCAAAGGAAAAAAATCCCTGATTTCAATGAGACGGAGGGAAGAGGAGAATGAGGAGGAGGGGATGTATGTGTGTGTGCAAGGCAATAGGCCACAGCAAGAGTCTTCTTCTTCATCTAACCAATCTGTATTATGTGTGTAGGAATGGTTACGCGAGCACGAACGTGTGCAGAGAAAAATGGAGAGAGAAGGAGAGTGGGAGATGGAAAGAGAGAGAGAGACAGAGAGAGAGAGAGAGAGAGAGAGAGAGAGAGAGAGAGAGAGAGAGAGAGAGAGAAAGAGAGAGAGAAATAGTATCCAGAAACAGATTTCCCTGAATCATCGTGTTCGCCTAGGAACAATTGTTCATCAGAGCTTAAGCTGTCCGTCAAACAACCTTATTTTGCCTGCCATTGCCGTCTTTTTTGTTTATTATTGCAATCCTATACTTGTGTAGCCATTAAATTGATTCTTTTTTCTCCCCCTACTCATGTATCTTGACTGTGTGCCTCTCTCTCTCTCTCTTTGCTAACTATCTTTCTTTCTCCCGATCACCGTGAGTGCTCAAGCTTTTGTGTCTCTTTATCCATAGATTACCATATTTTATGATCGGTGTCAATTCAAGCCTCATTCCGGATAGGAAATTCAGAGGTGGTGAGCTCTTCGCACGTGCACCTTTCAGTCTAAATCGTGACTTTCCCTTTTCTCCCTTTCAGTTTTTCTCCCTGTCCAACATCCCTCTGTCAAACTTACGGGAATGATATATGCCCGTAATTAAAGGTACGCGTGTGGTTGAGGGAGAAAAAGGTTGTATTTTGCGTCAGAAAGTGTCATTTACATCCAGAGTGGTATGTTCCATTTTAAGTCATGTAGTCTCTGCATGTTAGTGTCAAAAATGGGAACGTCATACATATTAATCATGCAATTAGGGCCACGTTGTTATCTGTAGATAGAATACAACCAATGAAGAAATACAATCCGATCTTTTGCGGTTGAAATGTATTAGTGTTTATGTTCAAACGCGTCGGAGTAAAAGCATGTTTTCGGAGAAAAAATCAATGGTCTTGCACGTATTTTGTTTACACAAAAAAATTGACAAAAGGTTAAAAAGTTAATGTGAGTCAATGGTTTGGTGGGAAACCGCAATACATCGTCCGAGTTTATTGATGATGTAAACTTAAACAGTAGCTCCAACATTATTCATGCGTAATCTCGACAGGAGGAAGAAAAAAATGATGTACTCTCGTATTTGTGTGTGTAAAACAATACATGTGTGTATACAGAAATGGATTGAAGGTCGGATTTAGCAGGAAAGGTTAATCATGAAGAGGCTCCCGTCAAGAAATTTGTTAAATTGGAAGGCTCTCCCAAATCACACAAGACTACGGAAAGTGTAGACGATTACCAGAGTGGTGCTCAATCTGAAATGAAACCACGATTACTCTTCATTTCTCCGTCTCTCTCTCACTCTCTGTCTCTCTTTCTCACTCTTCCCCCTTCCCTCTGACTCCTTCGTCTCCGTGAACCTGTTTAAATTATCTTGAAAAGTTGAAAAAAATGAACCCAGCAGCTTTGGTAAATGGTTAAAACGTTCATAGACACACACACATACAGGGACTCACATAATCAAAAAGAAACATTGAAGAGTCCAAAGGGGGAGAGAGAAAAAGTGAGAGAAAGAGAGAGAGGGAGAGACAGAGGGAAAAAATGAGGATTTCTTGTCAATTACACTGAAAAGTGTATGGATGAGTAGATTCTCATGAAACTCTTATAGAAAATTACTGTGAACCGGCCAGCATGAAACGGAGAGAGACTCCAGTTTTATCGTATTAAATTATTGTATTTGCTCGGCATTCATGCTACTTCGTATCATCCTCCATTCTATGTACGATTCCTTCTACATGATGAATCTCTCTCTCTCTCTCTTTCTCTCTCGCCTACACTTATGTAATAGCACAAGGACAGATTAAAGATGTTGCGAGAATGAGAGATACAGAGCGAAGGAGAGAGAGAAAGAGAGCGAGACAGACACCAAAAACTTCATGCATTCTACAACCCATGATCATGATTACTCTTGTACTTGTTGTTTTCCACTTGTATGCATGCAATCCCTTTGTGTTCAGTGTATTCATGTTCAATTGATACCATTGAAACTTGATTTCCCCCCTTCATCCACCTTCTCACTGTTTGTATATATTCCATATCCACTGCCTTTTTCTCAGGAGTTTTTCCCATTTTTCCGTTTCTTTTTACTTTTTTGCACACTTTTTTCCAACCGTTCAAAAAACCTTGATCTGGAGCATTTTTTACATGGAATCCCAGCAAAATTCCCCAACAATCTTGTATGGCACAAATAGCCATGCGAATGTACAAAGAACATTTAATTCACCATTTTGAGGAAGGAACAACATAAGGAACATTTTGGGGGAAGGATCCTTTTCGGGTGTTGGGTAATTGACCGGACACTTACATGCATATTTTTGTATCTCAAAAAATAATTTTATGTTTGGCCGACGACGTGGTGGGGAGATTTTTTTTGGAAGAATCATGTATTTACGTGGAATTCCATCCCCTTGTCTCTCTTGGTGTCTCTGGATTATACGTCATTGTCTGTAGTCAGGGAAAGAGGGAGAAAGCGAGACAGAGAGAGAGAAAGAGAGAATGGGAGAGAGTTTGAAAAGTAAAGGAAAACGACGAAGAGATTACGTAATGAGGGTTAAAAATTGAAAAATCAAGAGGGAAAAGAGTATCATCAAGGGAGGGTGAGAGAGAGAGAGACAAGTGTCTTAAAAGAGAGGGCTTACATAGAGGAGACGACGACGTTTAAAAAATGAGAAATCAAGGAGGGAGAAGGAATAAAGTCTCATTAATATGAGCTTCACAGATGACGATTGATCTAATGAATAACAGGCTTACGACTGGCATACATTTACGCGCAATAACTCAGGTTCCTGTCAGTCTGCACGCGAAGACATTTTCTTCTCTCTTGCCCCCCAATTTTGCTCTCTCTCTCTCTCTCTCTGTCTTTCTCTCTCTCTCATCGTCTCCGTTCTTTCATTACACTCACACAACCAACATCTTCCTCCAAATCCTTGAGGTCT
>JAQGBT010007646.1:0-10729 GCA_034698585.1 Disparrhopalites patrizii
TAACTCTTTCTCTCTCTTTCTCTTTCTAGCTCTTTCTCTCACTCTTTCTCTTTCTATCTCTTTCTCTCTCTTTCTCTCTCTCTCGTTCTCTTTCTCTTTGTAACTCTTTGGCTCTCTCCTGATATAGTTTGTCAACAATTTGAGAGTAGACGCTTGTGATTTGTTTTCTGTCCTACCTCTCTGTCTTTCTCTATCTCTCTTTCTATCTCTTTCTCCCTCCATCTGTCTCTTTTCTCTCTCTCTCCTTCTCTCAATATCTCTGCTCATCTCTCTCTGTCTCTTTTCTCTCTCTCTCTGTCTCTTTTCTCTCCTTCTCTCAATATCTCTGCTCATCTCTCTCTGTCTCTTTTCTCTCTCTCCTTCTCTCGATATATCTGCTCATCTCTCTCTGTTGTCTCTTTCCCCTCGTTTCATAATGTAGTATATCCTTCTTTCTCTCTCATTTCTCTGCCGTCTCTCTTGATCTCGCCTTTTTCACATCCTTTTACACCTCTCTTGCCCTGGCTGTCTCTCTCCCCTTTTCGCTTTCTCCTGCTTTTTACCACCTTTTTCTTTGCCTTTCTTCCATTTCCCTGTTTCTACCTTCCCGTCCCCAAGCCTTTTCTCTCATTCTGTCTCTTTTGCTTCGGCAACCGCTTTCTCTTTATGCTTACCTCCGTCCATCGTTTGTACATTTCTCTGCCTCTCTATACTTCTGTGTCTGTATCTCTTTTTTCCTTGTCGCTGCCGCTCATGCCTTCCCTGTGTTTCACTCTGTATTTCCCTCAGCGTTTATCTATTTCTTCCGCTGTCTCTCTCTCTCTTTCTCTCCATATCTCTACCTCCGTGTACATCTTCTCTCTAGACACTGTCATGAAAAAGTTCCTCTATTACGCCTTGAGTGTGATGCAAGTTATGTTCCATCATTTGTACACGTACTTGTGATATGACTTGAAGAGAAAAAAAATGTAAGGAGGAAGTTCATGAAGATGATGTTTTTCTTCCTTGTATCATAATAGCCCCACATGAATTGTGCCATATAGATACTCGTCAAAGATCCTTGCAGTTGCTCATTCCTCTTCCCTCTCTTCTTCCCTTCTATCTTCTTCTTTTTTCAACGTCTATCGTGTGTATGTGTGCAGATGAAGTTGCGGTACATATGGATATATGCATATAATATTTTGAACTCATCTACCTATTCTCCCTGATGGCTCATTGCAAGTTTGTGGTGCTGAATACAAATATAGTTTCATTTCACACAAGTAATAAATTATTGATGGTATCGAGCCTCTTTGTCTATACACTACCTCTACTTACTACTTTTAGCTCCGCTATTAGTGTTGTACGAAAGTTGAGAGAGGAGGTATAGAGAGATGGGAAGACAGAGACAGAACGAGAGAGAGAGAGAAAGAGAGAAAAAGTGAAAGAGAAAGAGAGAAAAAAAAAAAGAAATGACTAAGGTTACATTCATTACCATTTGGCTGGCTAAAATCGGATGTAGGTTTGATACATATTCTTCCTTCAGATGGGCCCATAAGTATGTATACACATACGAGACAATTTTGTACTCACAGTTGTCATAATAAGTGAAAGACAGGGCAAAAGATAGGCGAGTGTACCTCCATATCCCACGGCCATGTCTCGCTTAGAGACGAGAAATGAAGGAGCATAATACACGTATATACATATATTAATTAGTCATGCTAGTTACATTAGTGGTATAGTATTATCAATATTCTATCTGTATCCCTCCTTTCCATGCGAGGATTCATGGTTAGAGGCCCTTCTTCTTTCCTGATAAACAGATATGTACTGGGTAATACTTGTAGTAATGGTCATAGATATAATAATACCATTAATGGGAGGGATGACTTAGAGTAGGGGGAAATGGGAGGTTATATAAGGTCAGAGAATGACACTACTAGAGCTCGTCAAGCTATTTTTCCCCCTCCTCGAACCATCATGCTCTTCCTGGTGTTATGAACAAATGGCATGGCCCATTTACCTGGTGGTATGGAAGGTTTTTTTTTTGCTATTTATAGTACATATATGCACCACTATGACTATACCTCCTACATTTGATGATGGAATTTGCACAGGGGGAAAATGTATTTCATGTTTGCGTGAAATGCACATATTTAAGGATGATAAAATCCGAAATGGGAGAATCATTTTTCTTCATCGTTTACTTTTGTCCTGCTCTTATTTTTGTGGAGAGTCCCATCAATTATCGATAGATTTATATCTCTTGCTTCTGGCTCGCTATATATCATCTGGCTGTCCGTCACTCTCTTCCGCGTCATTCGCTTTCTCTCTCTCTCTCTGTCTATCTCTCTCATGTTCTTTCTTTTGCGGATTCCATATAAAAGTCTCTTGTTTTATCTTTGTGGCTCATTATTTCTCTTCCTTTCCGGATTTATTATTTTCTTTCCAGTCTCTCTGTGGCCTCAGTCTGTCTCCCTCCAGCCTATCTTGCCGTCCAATCTCTCTATTTACTTCCAGTTCCTCGTTCTTACAATGCAGTCTCTCTCTCTCTCTTGCTCACTAATTCTCTTTTTCTTTTGATTATCTTTCACTACTGTCTCTCTTACATTCTTTCCTTTGCTATGTATCCGAAGTTATTTCTATTTGCCCACTTTTCCATATTCCTTCCTTCCTTTTTTTCTATTCCTTGAATATTTCCTTCTTCTGACTTTCTCTCTCTCTCTCACTCTTTCCCTCTCTGATCCTTGTGGACTTGCTCTTCCCCCATGTAATTGAAAGCTTTCCAATGTTTTACAACTCGACAATTTCCAGTGTAAAACTATGCCTTGTTTATGTGTGTATGTTGGGATTTTATCGATTTTTCGTAGTTTTTTTTTGTTCTCCCTTTTTTTTGTTGTCCCCTCGTCTGGACTTTCATTCTTCGTGAGTAAGTAGTAGAATGTGTGTGTGTGAGAGAGTTTGTCAAGGGGAGTGTTTCTGCAAATTGTGTCGACTCGTGAACTCTCCACACATTACTCTGCTTCCAGTGTCCCTATGTTACTGTTCAGGGCCGTGGTTATAGGGGGCGAGGGAAATATGTACATAAATGCACATCTATTTATTGGAATGTGTCTGGTCTATGTACATTTGGATATGTCGTTCGAGGGAGAGGAGGACTGTGTAAAAATGACATTACACACCATAAGAGGAGAGGTTGTGGGGTGGAGATAGAAATGTAGTCGTTGAATTTGTCCTCAATTCCAAGTTCCCGGGTCGAGCTTCCTCCGCCAATGTTATTAGTATCATGTTGGCCGTCATTATTGTAATTTATTTCAATTACGGATTTAAGAACCTCTCTCAGTCTCTCCCAGTCCCTTTCTCTCTCTCTCTCTCTCTCTCCCAGTCCCTTTCTCTCTCTCTCCCTCTCCCTGTCTCCCTTCATTTCTCTTCATTCTGTCTACTCCTTTCACTTCCTCATTTTCCAACTAGTGATCCTTCTCGGTTTATCTCTTAGGATCTTTTCTAGTCGTCTCTTTCTTATTCCTTTGCCGTTTCTCTCTAACGCAGTCCCTTTCTCTCTCTTTCATTCCCTTCCCCTCTTTTACACGCTCTCTCTTTTGGGTCATACTAATTCCCCGTAATTTGGAAAGGGTGGTTGCATAATTTACTGCTATTACAAGGTATACATATAAGAAATGCAGTGGGATATGTAACTAACGTAGAATTGAGAGGTAGGAAAGAAAGGGAAAATGGGGGACTCTCCGAGCAATGACAGAGAAAGTTGATGCGGTAATTTTGAACAAGTATGAGCTGTTGGCTAAAAATTTATAACCGTCCTTTTCCCTTCGTTCTTTCTCTCTCTCTCTCTCTCCAGAAAATGCTAGAAGTTTTAGATGCTCTTTCCTCCCCTTTTTCTACATGATAAATGTTTGGGGTACTTACAACATAAATGTTATGTTGTGGGATGTGATAAATGGTTGATGAAAATTAATTTCAAGGATAATGTTATTGTTTGGATGTTGTGAATGGGATGTTTCTTAAAGACATTATTTTCATTAGGGATTTCAAATTACTGAATTACCAAGTCTCCAGTTTATCAATGAGACTCCACTGCAACACCTGAAGACTTCCCAAGCATGGTGAAGCTGTTGTTTTTCAAGGAGAACAAAAGTCCAGATAAACAAAAAGAATGAGAAAAAAAGGTGGGAGTGGGTTATGTGATAAGTGTGAATGTAACATTGGTATCTGACGTAAAGAAAATACATATAAAATGCATGAATTGGTGCATGTACTTATCAAGTGTTGGGCCGGGCCAACACTTGACGAAATAATCGATTTCTTCTTGCTCAGGAAGACAAGGGAAATGAGGGAAATATTTAAAAAAAATTCTACCTTATTGGGAACGACAGGTGTTGGTGCGACAGTTATTCACTAGGCCAGCCAGAAATAATGTGGGCATATAAACATGGGGCTTTTTATATTTTCAAATTTCCCCTAAAAAATAATTGAATCATTGAAGGAAAGAAAAAGATTTATTTTGGAATATGAAATATAAATGGCCAAACCAATGAACATTTGATCTGATTTCATGTTCCATTATTTTGTAAATTGTAATTTTCGACGGGCGTCAAATATATTCCCGCCTCCAACTTTTTTTCACATTTCATTTTCATTCTATACACCAAAGTGTAAGCAAGTGAGAGGCAGAAACAAAAAGTGAAAGCAGAGAAAAAACTGAGAGAAGAATATAGAGAGGGAGAAATGAAAAGGGATAGATAGGTATAAAAAAGGTGAAAAGGACATCCTGGAAAATTTTTGTCAAGAAAAACATTCAAATGAATACCACGGAAAGATTGGGAATCAAAATGGCGAGCAAGCAATTCTGTCACAAAAAACCAGCTAGCTCACAAAAATGTAGAAAAAGGAAAAGCACGGAATCCTCGTTAAATTATATTCAGTTACAAGAATATCTACCCATTCGTTCCATTCTCGCGTATTTTCCCCCCAAAAAAATAATTGAAAAAAAGCTATATTTCAGAGTATTATTGTATATCATAATTAAAAGGGAATGATATGACATGATCCTGCAATGACTCAGTGACAGGAATAATTGCCAGAATTCCCATAAATCCTCCTCTACCTCTTCTAGAGAAGTTTGAATTTGAAATAAAAAATGTAGGGAAAATTCCCCGTAAAAAATGGCAAAGGTTTTGGAATTGGCGTAAATTAGTGCCACTTTACTGACATGTAAAGGCAATTTCCTGGGAACGAGGATTGGAGAAAAGTTTTGACCTTTTTTTCCTTTCTCTCTCTCTCTCTAGTTTTACTTTTTCTCCCAGATTTTCCCTTTAGAGTCCTTTTTTATGCACGAGGTGTAACAAAAGATTTCAAATGTACTCCATTGTGATATATAATTATTCCTTTGGTATGTTCTTCACAAAATAAAAAAATATCCTAGTAATGGTACACTGCGTACATGGTTCACCTGTCTATACATTACCCTTCAAGGATTCATCTGGCGGAGAAATAATAATAATAATAAAAAAGGGAAGAAGTTAAAGGTAGGGCGGATGTAGAAGATTTCATTGGAATGCCTTTTGGTGTGTTTACTGTACAAAAAAAAGTTCAAGTAAAAGGAGAGAGAGAGAGGAAAATGCGTGCATTTTTCCTCTCTTATGTATGATAGAGAAAGGCTGGGATGAAAAATAAACTTTTTTCTACTTTCTAAAAAAAATAATTGTAATTTGCGAATGTCGTCCTTTCTCCCTTGCATTCTCCTCCCTTTTTGTACGAGGAAGGGGAAAGCAGGAGTACGTAGACGATTCCACAGTTTGTATTACATGGACATTAGCAAGAGTTTTTTTTTGCACAAACTTTTCCCCTTGTTAACTCTTAGTTTGTTGCAAGTTTTTCATTTTTTTTTCATTCTCCATTCCTCCCCCTTTTTCCCTTTTTTTCCCAAGGTAGTTAACATTTTTACTGCACACAATTTCTTGCATGCTCCCTCACTATTATGTGAGCTCTGGTCTTTGTTGTTATGTCTGTGGAAGCCCTGCGTCTACTACGTAGAGGGAGATCATCAAAGGAAGGGATGCTTTCAACATGTGCTAATACTAATTGTAGTAAGACCTTACCTATGGAGTGGAAAGTTTTTTTTTGGGTTCCTTTTAAAATCTTTGCCCATTTTTCCCCATCTTCCAGGTCTTCCACTTTTCCTGTTGCTCTCCTTTTTTTCACTTGCTCCTGTGTGCGTGTTTTGAGGGATGAAAAAGGTATTTCACGCGTGGGATTATTATGTTTTTTTTTTGCTGTGAGACCATGTTTTGAAGGGAAAGGAAAAGGTCTGCTTCATCCTTTTCTCTCGGTCTTTGTCTTCCCTTTTTAGGCTTTTTTTAATCCTTTACCACATAACTGCCCTTGTACCTACATTTTATTTTTATTCACCTTCTACTTTCTCAGGGAATTTCTTTTTTTTTTCGTAAGACATCTTCCTTTCTCTTTGAGGTCGACGGCTCTGTCAGACTTTTCTTTTTTTTTGCGTGATGATTTTTTCTCAATAACATTCTTGGTATCTGGCGGGCTTATGACATGGCTTAAATATCCGGGTTAAATCAGATTTCCATGAGCTTAGTGCTAGCCCCATTTTTTCACTGAAGAGACTGCATCTCTTTCACTTTTCTCGTTCTCTTTCGTAGAAGATCTGGCTTTCCCAAAAGAATGTGTTTCCTCACTTTCCTCAGCTTTCCCCC
Source organism: Disparrhopalites patrizii (assembly GCA_034698585.1). Lineage (NCBI taxonomy): Eukaryota > Metazoa > Arthropoda > Collembola > Symphypleona > Sminthuridae > Disparrhopalites > Disparrhopalites patrizii. Next base: position 6,693 of record JAQGBT010007646.1, read on the forward strand.
ATTCTCCTCATCCCTCTGGGGCTCATATACTGCTGTCGCTGATTCTCCTGGTAAATGTTGGGTTTGTCTCTCAAAAATGTTGTGCCCCTTTTTCCTCTTTAGTACGAAGAAAAATAAAATTCGTAGCCATTTTTAGCGTTGGACTCAACCATTTGTCTCTTTCGGGGGCGGGGCTGCTGTCATCACGCTTTTAATTTTGCTCCTCCAAGACCGTGACTCGCTTTCTCCGTCTCTGGCTGTAGGAAGGAGTAATTTTTCCGTTCCCACACCCACACTTTCTTGCTCGGCTAAGCCCTTTTAAAGCATCCGAAAACACATTTAAAATCATTAGAGGACATGGTTATTTCCTTACAGGGGCATTTCCACCATGCCAGCGAATGACATGAGGGATGCTAATGCCCCTTTTTTTGGCCCACTTCAGGCCAGCAAAGCGGACGGGTTGTGGACAAAATTTAACTCCACATTGTTTATGTCTGCTACAGGCGTATACATATCTACAAGTTTGAGCAAAGAACGATCAGAATAATGGGGAAAATCCCAAAAAGCATGAAGATCTCCGAGAATTGGTTCAAGTCTTGTATTCCGCCTTGACCAAAAAGGGTGTAATGATCTGTTAAAGAAAATAATAACGCAGATATTTTTTTGGAATTTCGGACATCATCCATGTCATGACCCTCCAGCTTGTTTGTGGTCGAGCCTTTGGGTGAAGCGAGGGGAATGAAAGGGTGCAAACTGGCAGAAATAAAGGAGAACTACTATCCATCCAGTGTCTTTTCGGTTTTAGTTGGTTCATTTGAGAGATGTTCGGCGATGAAAAATGCCCATTTGTTCACGATATGTGTAAAATCCTTGTACATTTTTTACGCTTCTGGGCGAGCTCACTCTTTGAGTCAGACTCTCGTTAGAAAGAAGTAGAGAAATGAGGTGAACTGTGTTCTTGATCTTTGTATAAGTCCCTCCCCAAGGATTGATAATATTCTGCATTTTTGGTCTTCATCCTCATGTGTTTTGGATGTGTCTAGGTATATATGTTCCACTTTACATGGAACACATATAGAGTTTTGTCAGTAGACAATATCAAATCAATGAGTTCACAAAGGAGAAAGTAACTCGTATTAGGCGGAATTGTGCCATATAAGAGAAAGGAAAAGAAGGGTGGGTGGCTTTCTCAGAGTACGGACATTAATATGTGGCTATTGTACATTATAATGTTCCTGTTATCCTGGGGAAATTCCTTGGCTTTCTACACGAGAGCACGGGTACGAGCGTGGCTTTTACAGGCACCAGCTGGGAGAGTTGTCACCTTCGAGGGTACAAGATAAATTGTGGGATATTAAAATTATTTACGAGCATCCAAGACACTCGCACGAGACGGAAGCACGTCCATTATAGAGAGATCAAATCCTGTCACCCGCTTTCTCACGCCCTCTCATTCTCTCTACCGTTCTTTCTCTTTATTTTGTCTCCATTTTTATCTTTCTCTTCCTTTCCCCCGCTGTATGCTAAATTCACTCCTTTTCTCACCCTTTCTGTCTCGTTTTCTCTTCAATTCTCTCCTGCTCTTGCTTTCTCTTCAATTCTCTCTTTCTCTCTTTCTCTCTCCTCCTCTTCAATCCTCTCCGTTTCTCTTTCTCTTCCTTTCTCTCTCTCTTACTCTTCAATTTTTTATTTCTCTTCCCGTCTCTATATTTCTCTTGCTTTTTCTCTTCAAGAGAGAGTTTCTTTCTTCTCGCTCTTCAATTTTCTTCCTTTCTCTTCCTTTCTTTCGTCTTTCTTTCTATTTTCCTCTCTATTTGCATTTCTTTCTGTTTTCCTCTCTATTTTCATTTCTTTTAATCTCTCTCTGTTTCTCGATCTTCCTTTCCTCTTCCCGGTCTCTTAGCTTCTCTCACTCCTCCCTTCGTTTTCGCTCTCTGCGTCCTTATCACTGGCTCAATTTTGCTGTTGCATTCACACTCTATTTCCCTCTTTTCTTCTTCCTTTCTCTCTCTCTTGCTCTTCATGTCTCTTTCTTTCTCTCTCCCCTTCTCTCTGTGAATCTTGCCTTTTCCCCGTCTCCATTTCTCTTCCTTTTTGTATCTCGCTCCTTATTGTCCTCCCATTTCCTCCCGTTCGTCCTCATTCTAGCGCTCTATTGTCGTCTCCGTCTCCCCCGTTCTCGTTTTCCTTTCTCTCTCCCGCGCCTTCTGACCCTCTTCTTTTTCTCTCTCCTCCTTGTTATCTCCCTATCTCGCCCCTCTCTCTTGCAATATCTTTCTATCCCACTCAGTCTCTTGATCTGCCATTCTCTTTCCCTACCTCGAACTTACCATTGGAGACAAAGGCATGCTCTGTGTTTCTCCCATTTGGTCTATTGATTTCTCTTTGTCCTTCCTTCCCTGAAATTTCTCTCGTTCAAGTCCTTTCCCCGGAATCAAGTTTAAAAAAAAACCTGGTTCCGGGTACTGAAAGAGTTACATAAGCCCATGAAAAATCATTTGCTGGCAATCATCGGGAAAGGAAAAAAAGGCCCGAGACGTCTTCCAATCGATCACTATCAGCGGAGTCAGGAGAACGTGTCAGGTTCTTACAAGTATGGAGGAGTCTGGAAGAGGAGATTTCTTTCACCTGTACATTTATATCTACACGTATATACCTATGTATATGTATGTATGTAATGTACGTCTCACATTGTCTTTTTCTTGCTGTTTCACCTACTTACATTGGATTCATTCCCCATCCTATTTTTTTTTTGTTCTTCTTCTTCTTATCCCCCACACATCCCACAAGTTTGCCGTATTGACCCCGTAAATTTTTGGTTCCTGCAATATTTTTAACCTCCAATAACAGACGGAGCCAATAGCCCTAGAATTGGAACATGTGGGGACATCTGGATAAACGGTAAAGCCGGCGACCCTTTCAGATTTCCTCCCCCTCTCCCACTTATTCAATGAAGTAAATCTACATACATGTATCTTATACCATTACCATAAGACCACTTGGCACTTGGGGGAGTACATAAAGTTGTGGTGCATGGAAGGCTCCCTCAAAAGTTTTGTAGGAGGAGGAGGATGAGGAGGAGTAGGAGGACGTTGAGGAGGAAGAGATTGATGCACGTAGCAAATATTTTACAGTGGTTTTTCGAACACTGCATAAAAAAAGACCGGAGAAGAGAGACAGAGCAAGAAAAAGAGAGAGAGAGAGAGAGGGGGAGAGAGGGAGAAGATATGCGCATTGCAATAAGGGAGTAAAGGGTTGAGTGGGGGAGAAAGACAGTGCATAAAAAAGGAAGCAATCTCGTGGTACACGACCCGGGAAGGAATCTTGTTATGTAAAGTAGTAGCAGTCGTTATATGACGGTAGTAAAAACTTAGAGGAGGAGGAGGAGAAAGAAGACTGCCGTATATGTTAGGTATATATATATATGAGTATTAAAAAATACGTACATGTGCATGTACTATGATAGTACATGCTCATGTTGTAGGAGGAGATGGAGGAGGACTAGTCATTGTTATTGTAGGTGGAAGGGGTAGTAGAGAAAACTCTTGAGCGACCACATGGTTTCGTGGGGAAAATATCTTGGAAAGTGAGTGTGTTCGTTTATGAAACCAGATGAGCCATAACGAGTAGCTTCAAATTGGATCGAGTCCATTTCTTCTACCACTCAACATGTTGCATATATGTAGATGGGAGTGGGAGAGGCCGAGGGGAGGGGGAAACCTTAAAGGCTGTGGTCTTCTTTTTTTATATCGTCTCCCTTTTTGTCTTTCTCCCGTACTTTCTCTGGTCCTCAACATTTTCTTTCTGTCTTCACCAAAACTGTTTTTTGAGATATGAAAACCTTCCTAGCTTTTTCCTTTGTGAGTCTTTCTCTTCTTCGGCTCGATGTTGTAACCTGTGGGATATTATTTTTCTGCTTTCTTATCATGAATTTGCTGGATTTGTCCTGAGAAAAGTTAATCGTGGATTTTCGGGTTATTCATGATTTTCCTTTTTGTAGTCAATTTTTTCTCCGTTTTCTCGGGACTATTCATGCCCTCCCTCTCTCCCTCTCTCCC
>JAQGBT010007647.1:0-10729 GCA_034698585.1 Disparrhopalites patrizii
CCCCGCACAAAAATTCACCATATTTTCATATTTATAGCCGGATTTACTCGGAGTTTTTCGGATTTAAAGTCCTATGTCATTATCTCTATTTCCAGCATCCTCCAAAATCTCCAGAGAACACTGCGCTGGACAATTTGAATCTTGAAGCCAGAATTCAGGACCGAAATTCTGCACGAATCCTCGCCGTCAAGGGAATTAAATGGGAAAAACTTTTTTTTTTGTGGATGCCATAGAGAATGCACGTATACGCTCCGTGCTTTTATAAAGGAGGAAGGTTCCTTATGTTCGTCTCTTCTGGAAAAGGTCCCTGGATATACCTATAGCCACCCTATATCCCACGTACGTACATATGGGACGGAGGCGAAGTGATTAAAATCCAAGGGGATATATGTATAATAGAAGACGAGAGAGAGCAAGAGAGAGCAGAGAGAGAGAGCAGAGAGAGAGAGAGAGAGATTCGTTGTCATGGCAAAGTGGGAGGGCACAACAAGTTTTTTTTTTTTTTTTTGGAGTGAGAGAGAGTGGCTTTGGAGAGTGCAGAGTGCGCATGAGCGGCTGGGATTTGAACAACGCACATTCAACGTCTCATTACAGCAGTAGAGTTTTCCAAGTGTACAAGAGAGAGATTTCTCATCCTCATCATAATAGTTCGAGAGACAGTCGTTCGGGTCTTCTCTCTCAATCTCTCTCTTTATAGAAAAAAAACACACTAAAACTACATACTAAAAAAAAGTAACATTGAAAAGCAAGTGGAAGCTCTTAAAACAGTTTTTCTCTATACTTCTTCTCTCTGCCAGCAAAAAGAAGAATAAAAAAAGAAAATCCACCGCAGTTTTAAAAACTCTTGTTTTCTCACGGAATTTTTAGACGTGAACCGAATTCTCCAGGTAAGATTTTCCCCTCCCTCCTATTTGTCTCCATTGTATTTGGTAAGGCCTGAAGGTCATGTCATGTCAACCGGTGAGGAAGAGTGTGGGTGAAAATTTTTTGAAAGAAGGGAGAGAAAAGATTGGGTAGAGGAGAGAAAAAAAAGTGGTGGAAAACGCAGTATTCGGCGCCGTGCTATAATACTCAGGGAGTGTCTCAACGACGCCATTTTCAAGTCGACTCCACCGGTTCATCGATCGCCTTTTTACTATACGGAGAAGAATACTACTACACTGCCGTTTTTTTTTATTCTCTTTTTTTTTCTTACATGTAAACCGTGTGCTCTCTGGACTCGATTTTTTTGATTCTCCTTTCGGGATAAAAGTTCCTTTCAAACTTTGGAAAGACGGAGAGAAAAGCGTTCAGATTTTGTAATTTTTGTGGTCGCATTTCAGACGTGAGAGAATCCACCCGACTTTTGTCGTAATCTCGTCCTTATTTTTGGGGGTTACCACAGTTTTCCAGTCTCTTGTGAGTATTTTCAAGGGGTAAAAATTAAGTGTGTGTTCCGTGGGAAGAGATTTTTGAAAGGAGATTTTCATTCTTGTTGCTTGTGTCAAATTGTGAGTCGGGGTGTTCCTTGAAAGTCTTGAAACATCATATTTTTGTGTCTTCACAGTTTGAGGGGGTGAGTATTCTGGGAGAAAAGGAGTCTCTGACGGACGTCTCACATTTTTTGGGGGGTATTTGCCGTTTTTCAAGACAGCCAAGCTCAAGTTTGTTTGTGAATTGTGCCAGAGAAGTTTTTTAAGAAGGTATATAATATTACCGCAATTCCACGTTTTTCATGGGGGTAGGTGGTTCAAAGTTCAGGTGGGCGTGTAGGTGAATGAAGTTTTTACCTGGTGTGGTGGTCATTCGGTGGGTTCTAAAGGGTTGGGATTGTATGTCGCGTGGTTAGGGCTAGGTGGACAGAGGGGTCAGGATGAAAAACGGAATTTGGAGAGTTTAGAGTGATTTGTTGAAAAACTGGAGCTTATGGCAGTCATGAATTGTTGGATTTTGGGCAAGGGGAACATTGAATTTGGTTGTACACTAGAATTTTAGCGTTTTGAGCAAGACATCTAGTAAATGTCTACATTTGATTTGGTTTACATTTTACAGGGATCATGGCAGTGGACAAGGAAGAATTAGTTCAACGAGCCAAATTGGCTGAACAAGCCGAACGCTATGACGACATGGCTGCAGCTATGAAGTCAGTGACTGAAACCGGGGTTGAATTGTCGAACGAGGAGAGAAATCTTCTGTCTGTCGCTTACAAGAATGTAGTAGGCGCCCGCCGATCCTCTTGGAGGGTCATCTCATCCATCGAGCAGAAAACCGAGGGTTCAGAACGAAAACAACAAATGGCCCGAGAATATCGCGAAAAGGTTGAAACGGAACTCCGTGAAATCTGCTATGAAGTTCTGGTATGTCGTAACTAATGTTTTGTAATATCTAATACGTATTTTGTACTTTGTATCAAAACGTGTTTAGTTATATGCAATTAATGGTAATCTATAGAAGCAGCTTTTAGTTTCGTAGTAAATGAAAGTAGAATCACGTAATTTGAAATGCTCTTTGCTTTGTCATGGGATGTGCAGAGGAGGTATGAGTCATCCCTAAGGTATGCTCATGCCTCTTGTCATTCGGCCTTCTGCATTACTCACCTAAAGCTAACTTTAAGGTATATACTCAGTACATTTTGAATTAAATGTGCATATTGTTTTCGTTTGTTTTAGAATTTGTTAGACAAATTTTTGATCCCGAAGGCTAGCAACGCCGAATCAAAGGTTTTCTACCTAAAGATGAAAGGGGATTATTACCGATACCTTGCTGAGGTTGCCACAGGAGAGAATAGAAATAGTAAGTTTTTAAGCTTCTGCTTTCTTAATGTTTATGCCTAGTCGCCTGTTTCAAGATTTCTTGAAACCCCAAAACCAGGTCACTCGAGACTTTCCCGAAATGCTTTTAATATGTACGAAGATTTTATCAAGCGGTAATATAGAATGAGAAAACTCGAGTATCCTGTTGCATTAACACTTGTTTAAGTGGTAGTTTGCTTCTCAATTATCGTGAGAATAACCTTTGACATGGATAGCTGTAGTGGAAGATTCGCAGAAGGCGTACCAAGAGGCATTCGAGATCAGTAAGAACAAGATGGCACCCACTCATCCCATCCGACTCGGGCTGGCTCTCAACTTTTCTGTCTTCTATTATGAAATCCTCAACAGTCCTGAAAAAGCGTGTCAATTAGCCAAACAGGTGCAGTGATTAGTCCATTCAGTGGACAAAAAGTTAACCTACAGAAACGAGATACTTTAAGTACGCGAAATCAGAGACACGCTTGATATTAATGATAATTGTAATGGCGCTTGTTTGCCGCAATTTCACGGTTGTACGCACTTTATGGAGTATGAAAAGTTAATGCAGGTCATAACATTATCCAGTAATATTTCTCATCATCTGGTGACGCCACAATAATTTTACAATCCACTGAATATGCGAAGCTTATGGTGTAAAATATTCAGTTAATTTTCTCAATTATTTTGGACAGAAAAGCATGGAATTGTGCATTTAATTACGAGCTGCCCTTGTAGCTTTGAGTCGCAAAGAACAAGTGTGTGAATTTCCTAAAAATTGGCTTAGGATTATAGTAAAGGACTTGCATACACTGCACAATAACACATTCATTTCGGTATGATGACTTTGCTGGTCTTCGGATCAAGATGAAGGAGAAAATCTAATGCAGTTATGCAATTAATTAAACTCATATAAGAGTACTGATGTTGGCTTTGCTATACACTACACATACATGTTAGTGTAAAAAATGCTATTTTTTGGCATCAATTTAGTGTTTAGCGCATTCGTTCATTCAATGGCCAACGTTACACAATCGTGCGGTTGATATTTTGGTTGAGTTCATGCAATTTTTTGTCGTATTTTTTTCAATTCTACTTTATTAGCTGGTAATAATATACGCTGATTTAATTACTTACGAGGGAAGTTAACTCAGCGGGTAGCCCTCACACTCTCACTCAGTAATGAAGGCGAAACCTATAGTCTTAGCCGCAAAAAAAAGGTTTACCTTTTACCCAATTTGTGTTTGTTATCATTTGTTTACACAGCACACCATTACTCGCTTATTACTGGTCGTCGTGAGACGAGACCAGTACAGGGTTCTGACAAACATTGATGTGACTGCGAACGAATGTAATTTTCAAACGGAGAGAAATGTGCTGTTGTTTTAATAGTATTAAATCGGACGTGAACTCATGCAAATTGCAAATGTAGGGACATTCATGTATGCGCGTTGAAATTAATCAGGCTCGTCTACCCACTCACTCACTCACTAATTCAGTTTGCCTCTGTGGCACGGAAAATAATTGCTGTCTAGTAGATCTACCTACAAGGGATACTTGAGAAGATGACGGAGGCATAGTATTAGGCAGTGACAGCTACAAAGTGTGGGTATGCTTTCGTGTGGTCTGGATAACGAAAATGTAATAAGTACCACCGAAATCTGCGTAAGAAATTGAAAGTTAACGAAGGGCGAAGAAAGTCCTGCCTTGGTAGTCTCTTGTTGACTATTCTCTGTTATTGTGATTACAGTGTTAAATTGCTCCCAGCTCTCCGCTATTTGTCAGTCTTCTGACTTTATTTGCGTAAGTTTTATTTCCCTCGGTGGAATTGCAGTCATGTCTACCAAAAAATATTGACATATATATGTGAAAATAGGCAATTACATATATACGTAAGACCTCCAACAAGAGTGACTTTTTCTAACTCTGCGAAACTGGAGTCGACTAGATAATATGGAAAACTACATTTAAGTACAGAGGAAAACTAGAAGATTAATTATTGACAATGATGGATGTGACTTACCAAAATTCCAAAGGGACTCACTATTCATTGATGCTTGGTATGTCATCTGACGAAGATATGACTATGGCATGGAGTATAAGATAACTTTTGACAGGATTTTGACAATTTTTAGTGTTCGTGCGAGTTTCTTTTTTTTTGTGAGTGTGGAAAGACAAAGTCGTGCATATGGATAAAGGAAAGCAAAAGCAAAATGTTGCACTTGTATCATGTTGTTATGTTGACACAGGTGTTGTAGATGACAGTCAAAAGGCTTACCAAGAAGCTTTCGATATAGCCAAGAGTAAAATGCAACCAACTCATCCGATCCGTCTTGGTCTCGCCCTGAATTTCTCCGTTTTTTACTATGAAATCCTCTCCTCTCCTGACCGAGCCTGTCATCTTGCAAAACAAGTAATCTGAAAAACCAAACGGGTCTTTTCTACGTCATTGTTGTTGTTGTTGAACTCACTGACTTGACAACTAATTAACCACCGTTTGAGCCATGTTCCATGTTTCCTTTATTTTTGAGTTACATCTAAAAGCATTGCCTGATTTTTTCGTGTGATGGCTACTAACCTTCTCCAATGTTTGTTTAAACAATTCCTCCAGACTTTTTATGGTAAAAGGTAGGTTTGCTACACCAGGTATGTAGGTTTTCCGAATGTAGTCTCGCTGTGTCACTTACCAAACAACAGCTACAAAAGCCGATACTGAGTGACAGCCTGAGTATTAAAAAACAAATCCGTATTACATAAATAAATGTGTGAACACGTAGAACATGAGCTATATGAAGTAAAGGTAGACGTGGCTAGATAAAGTCATGCGTATCCATGATCCCCATCTACGTGTGTGCTGAATAAAGTATTAAAAAGACTTGGGTTGTGTACTTTTTCACCGTCTAGACGGTAGGAATCTTTTGCCGATTACAATTTATTGTATTTACGTTGATACTTTCGTGTGTGATCTCGTGCGTGTCTCTGATTTTAACGTAACACCAGTAGTTTTGATCGTTTTCTTTTTCTTCCTACATATTTGTCTTTTCTTATAATAAGTAACAAAAAAGCAAGTAACAATAATTATTAATTGCACGTTCAGTTGAAAATAAATTTTGGGATTTATCCCTTCATTTATTTTCGACAGTAATCTCAATAATTATTATTGAATGATTGTTTAATGGAGTGCAAAAATTAATCAAATGCGAGGCAAGACAGTTCCAATCGCTCTCTAGTGCAATTGGAATTCGCAGAACTCGCACATGGTATGTCAAATACGACTACTAGACGTTCGTTGTTATTTGTTTTACGTCAAATTATAATTTTCCAATTGTAATAATTGTTTTTCATTTTTACGTTTCTCACCCCTTAACACATTATTTGGATTTTTTAATCAAGTACCATGTCATATTTTCTAGGCTTTCGATGAGGCCATTGCAGAATTGGACACTTTGAACGAGGATTCCTACAAGGACTCTACTCTCATAATGCAGGTATGTTGACAGCGAAATTATTGAAATTTTTGGTGGAGTATTAGATGTAAGAAGTGTCAGTGCATGTGTGTGCAGGATATATTGTATCTTCTACGGCTAGGGAAAAAGATGACAAGTACACAAGTGTTTATTGGATCTACGGAAGTAGCTGGTAAATGCATTGTGCTATTAGTCAAAGCGAAAATCCACGGAGCGCAAAGAAGGCAGTAGTGATAAAAAAAGATCCTTGGCTGCCTTCCTTCCGTTTGTCGATTTTTGCACATTGTACCATTCTGCGACTACAGTCGCGTACATCACGGGTCATGGTTCTGTTTCTGCAACATCTAGATAGCAAAGCAAGAATAAATTGGGACTTGTACAAAGCTGCTGCCCAGTATACCTCAGTAGATCAAAAGGGAATCCAAATGCTGAGTGTTACGTGTGGGAAATGTTGTCCAACTGTAGATTTTGTATATGTCATGTAGATATAAAGTATATGCACGTTTTTTGTATGTGCGACGTGTGCTGGTTTCACATTCTCAGGCAAAATCGTCATCATGGATGAATGCTGTAGGAAGTTCTCTGGTGAATGTTATATATATATATGTCTACACTTTGTATTGAGCCAAGGGGTGTAATAGCATATAGGGCATCAAGATAGGTGGTGGATTTGGATTTGGGAGTGTACTGGGAGGTAATATTAGAAGGTAGATTTCGTTATTTGCTCGCCCGTGGTGATAATGCCGACGATGTTAGACAGTCAGTGCTCGCAGGTTACATGATGCAATAAGGAATAATGATATGTTCATGTATGCCTACACATACTCACATAAGTGGTAATAGCAGGGTTACCAATGTTAATGTTTGTGCTTTTTTTCTGTTTGCCTTTCTTAGCTCCTTCGAGACAACCTCACCCTTTGGACATCGGACACTCAGAACGATGGGGAAGAGGCGACAGAAGGAGGAGACAACTGAACAACGTTGAAGATGTAACAACAAACAAAAAAACTTAAAAAAATAATAAATTTGCAACAAAAAATGAAAAATTTAACTTACCAAGTTTAATTAATAATTAACTAAGAAAAAGAAAGAAACCAATTTTTTGTTTTTCTCTCTCTATGTCCCCCACTTCGTTTACTTCCTACCTACCCCAATCCTCATCCTCTCCGACTTCACAGTCAACTCCAGTAATAATAAAAGTAATGGTTATATCATTGTTCGTTCGTGCGTCCTCCTTCCTCCCTTCCTCCTCCTTCATGTACACACCAATACACATGTACACCGAGAAGAAGATGAACAAACTGCAAGATTAATTGAGAAGAAATGAAAGTATTCAAAACCCATCATCAGCAAATATTATAACGCCTTCACTGTTTAAAAAATACCAGGGAATTAATTTGGCACACGACTTGTTCAAATGGGCTTTTCAAAATTGTACTTCTTTTGTTTCATCTTCTCTGTGTCGTTCGTCGTCGTCCTCGTCGTCTTTTACCGAAACATAACTGACAGCAGAAGGAAGCAGAATAATAAACGTTCAAAAACCCAAACTAACTGCAAGTACTACAGTAAGCAAATGAAGAACAACAATTTAATAATTTATGTCGTAATGTAATCGATCGAACATTCTTCATCGAAGTTTGAAAAAGGAAACAATGGAACTTATTAAGTTGTAGATGAAAAACGTAATTATTATACATAAAAAGATATAGTATGCAAATAACGGCAAAACATTTGTAAATCTTCAGTACTTCACTCGAATTTATTGCTATTAAATTATTATTAAAATTATTCCTATTATTAAAAAAAGTATCAAGTGTTAATAGTATTCTCCTTCCGCTGTGTTTTGACACTATAAATACACGCTGTCATCCCTCTCTGTGTACCACGTGTAATTTATTACTAGTAAAACGAAGTTTAAAAAAAAAATCCTCCCTTTCCATCAGTCAGAGAATTGGTTTTAATATAATACATTAGCACATCCTAGAAACAAAAATTCTTTTTTTCTTTTCTGATCGTTAATTATTAATTTATTCATCGTCGGTAACACTAATTATTATTATTGTGGTTGTAATACCCAGTCGTTTTATTATTGATTACTCTATAAATACACATCTATATATACATATATATGATTTCCAAAACATTACAGTAATTGTTCAACATCAAGAAAAAAAACTGATTAAAAGCAACGCCTTCTTTTGTCCGTTATTATAATGGTGTACAGCCCCGTTATCTCCATATGACCGCTTGCTTAAATGTTGTCCAGTTGTCCTCTCACATCAGTAGAATAAGAAACAACATTCGTTACAGCCAGAACAGCAACAACAATAATAATTAGTTGTAAAAACAAATACTGTCAAAGAAGACTTATTAAAATAGATGTAAATATGATGAACAATTACCTATTTTAGGGCAAAAGAAGTGGACAGTTCTATGAAAAAAAATACTGCTGCAATAATAATAATATACTGTACGTACTACTAATTTTTTTTTCTTTTCATCATTTTTATTTTATTAATATGAACTTGATCGAAACAAGAAATGCCACACAAAACAAAACTCGGATATTAGCACATTTTTTTCCAAACGGACACAATTACGACAGCAAAAACACGGGGGGAATGCTGTATTCTGTATACAATATTACCACTGATACAAACACGGCTTTGAAAGAAACGAATAAATCACAAAAAAAAACCAAATTCATATAAAAACAGCTGTGAATATATATTTACAAGGAATACTAATAATTATGATTGTGTAAAAAAAATTAAGGGAAAGTAATAAACCAACACATCTTGATTATTATTACCAAAAAAACAAAAACAAACGTTGTCAATTGTTATTTTTTGTCTCTTTGTTTTTCTTTTAACAGAATATGTTTCCCTGAAATGAAAGCAAATAATAATTAATAATAATTACTCTACTATACTATATTAAATGTAGAAATGTTCCAGTGAAAAACAAAAGAGAGAGAAACAACGTCAACGCTTCAATAAAAAAAATCGGCTTTAAAAAAATCTTATATTACCCTAATAATAATTAATTACCATTAAATTATCATGGTCATTTTAGAGGGACGGAGCGGGGGATTTTTTTTTTTAAAGAAAAAAGTGTATTTCAAAATGAGACGGAGCACCATTGAAAACTGCCTTTTTAACTGCCGTTTCCGCTTTTATAAAAAAAATACGGATAAATTTGTTACAGAGAAAAAAAAAGCAGATTTAAGTAATACATTTTTTTAGGGTGGAACACTATTCAAAAAATTCAGTCCGCTCGGCTATACAAATTTAGTGTTAAAAATAAATGATTCAACTAAATCATCCGGATTCGCAAAAAAAAAATCATCAAAAAGTACACAACAGTCAACAAAATTGTCTTAGAAAACTTTCTTTGGATTCAAAAAGGGGCGGAAGGAATAAACGAAAAAAATGGTGAACATTTAATTAATATAATAATTGTGGAAAGAGCAACTGTTAAAAAAAACTGTGTAAAATTAATAAATCTTATTAATTATTACTACCACCCGTTTTTCTACAAAGAACAACCAAAGAGAGACGACAGAGAACAAAATAAATTTGATACATTATTATTAAAGTTTAATTTAATAATAATTACAAGAAAAAAAATACCAACAAAAAGGAGAAAAGTCTGCGATTTCATAACAACATTTTTTGGGGGAAATATTATTAAATTAGAAAAAAAAAGAAATTAAAAATACACCCAAAATTTTGTCGTTGAAAAAAATAAAATAAAAATGTTTTAGTGTGGTTGTGTCTCTTATACAAAATCTCTGGAATTTAGATGCGGTATTATATGTATTATTACAGTATAATCAAAATTCTGAATAATAAAAGCCCCTTCCAAAAAATAATTATTATCACTTTTAATTGCATTCTCGGTCTTCTTTTTCTCTATTGACCGTACATATTTACACATAAGGTACTTTATACTCAAGGCGATTTCATATTTCATGTGCGAGCTCTACCTTTAGGACTTAAACTGCTGAATAGGGAGACAACTGGGGATTTTGTCAATGAAAAATACAAATGTCCATGATTTGAATGCGCAAATACAAGTAGTGGGACACCCGTTGTTTGGAGTAATTTCCGGGAATAATAAAATATCCACGTGCTTTCTCTCTCTGTGTACGACTCTCAACTTTTTTCTTTATTTTTTGCCTTATTTTCTTAACAATCTTTGTTTTCTTTTTATTTATTCTCGAATTCAGCAGCTTCCTCTTTGCTCATTCATTCTTTTTCTACAATTGCTTTCTCCCTTTTCTCTTGTTTTGCTTTCTCTCATTCCTCTTGTTTTGATTTCTCTCATTCCTCTTTATTTTTTGCTTTCTCTCATTCCTCTTGTTTTGCTTTCTCTCATTCCTCTTTATTTTTTGCTTTCTCTTCATGTCTCCTTATTTTTTGCTTTCTCTTCATTTCTCTTTATTTTTTGCTTTCTCTTCATTTCTCTTTATTTTTTGCTTTCTCTTCATTT